>CAWUFW010019584.1:0-181056 GCA_963921515.1 Calotriton arnoldi
TGACTAAACTGTGCGAATGTCTGTATCCGTTTGTTTGTTGGTGTGTAAGTGGATGCATGGATTTGCGACTAGCTACATGAGTGTCTATATGGGTTATTGATTGGTTCTCTGAGTATCTGTATGGCTGCCTGAGTGTTTGTGTGGGTGGGGTGTGTGTGGGTGGGGTGTGTGTGGGTGGGGTGTGTGTGAGTGGGGTGTGATTCACTGGGTGCATGATTTCAAGAGTGCATCTGTGATGGACTGCTTGGGTGGGTGAGTGTGTGTATGGGTGTGTTAGTGAGTGAATGTATATCTCAGTGGTACATGTGCGAGTAACTACATATGTAAAAGGCAGTATATATGTGTGTTAGAGTATTTAAATGGCTATAAGTGAGAGTGTGTTATTGTGAGAGTGGCTGTATGGATGCGTGTGTGATTGTATCAGTTATTGTATCAGAGCGTAAGAATGTGCTAGTATTTGTATGGGTAAGTGAGCTGGTGTGTGTATAACTGTATAGGTGAGTAAATGGGTGTGTGATTAATTTTTTGCATGACTGACTAGGTGTGTGAGTACCTCTATGGATGAGTGGCGGTGTGTGAGTGTTTATATAGGTGTATGAGTGCTTATGATAGTCCTGTACTGAGTGACTGTAAGTATGAGTGACTGTACAGGTGAGTGAGTGGATGTGTGTGTAGACCTAAGAATCAGTGAGTTGGTATGTAGTTTTTGGTGTTGGAGTGTCTATGGTTTTGCGAATGGCAGTCTGTAATTTAGAGTGGGTGTATCAAAAGTTATATTAGGGTGTGAGAAGATGCATGAAATTATCACATGGATGATGTCATCAGTGATGTCATTTGAGATGTCATCAGTGATGTCATCAGTGATGTCACTGACCATGTCATGAGTGATGTAATATGTGACGTCATCAGCAGTGCATTGCGGGGCGCGAGTTATAGTTAGCTGGACTAACTATAACGGGGGAATTTCACGGGTTTTGTACGAGTGCAATGTCCAACTAACTATAACTGTCCCTAAAACCTATGGTTTTTTCAGTGAATTTCAAAGGTTTTTTAAATGCTAATTTGTAACTATAACGTCCCTGAAACCTATGGTTTTTTCAGTGAATTTCAAAGGTTTTTTAAATGCTAATTTGTAACTATAACATGTCTGAAACCTACGTTTTTTTCAGTGAATTTCAAAGGTTTTGTAAATGACAATTTTTAAATGTATTAATTGTTATATTAATTTTTTTCATACTGATTTACTACATTTTTAGAAACAATTTTTTTTTACATATTTTATTTTTTAAATTACATTGTAATTACATTATACATTACATTACAAAAAATACTTTCTCAGAATGAATTACTTTAGTTTAAATACTTTGCACATAGGCAATAGACTTTTAAGTACAGTAGTTACAGTTGTTGCAATGGGCAACACATTTTCAAACACAATGCAACATTCAGCTCAATGTGAATTTCTAGTTAAATGCAATTAGTTACTTTATGGATTACTTTTCTAACCACAGGACTGGATCCTAGATTCACTCCTGGGACATCTCCTAAAAACAGTTGAGTAAAAGCGTTTTGGTTACAGTCGTGATTTTTAAGGAATATTATTGTACTTTAAAAGTTGACACTTAGAAACTTTTTCTCATAGAATCACCAATGTTATCCTATGGAAGGAAATTCACTTAGAAGGTAAAAACTGTTATCGTTACTTTTTCTTACTCAGTGTTGGATCCTGGATCCAGCACTGGTGCATCTCCTGTAAACAGTTGAAAGAATGCGTTTAAGTCATACAGGCGATTTTTTAGGAATATTTGTAGTTTGTGAAAATCGACACTTTGAAACTTTTCTGCTGAAAACCAGACAAAGGATTCCTATGGAAGAAAATATAAGTTACTGGTAAGTACGGTTAAAATTACTTTTCAGGGTCAGTGCTGGGCTAAAAGATGCAGCACTGGGTTCTCTCCTGATAACAGGTGAGTAAATTGGAATTCGTACTTTGGTTGATTTTAGAGGAATATTATAAAGTTCCAAAACTCCACACTTAGAAGAATTTCCAAGTGAAACCAGTCAATGTTAGCCTATGAAGGAAATTCAAGTTACCGGTAAGTACGGTTAAAATTACTTTTCAGGACCAGTTCTGGGCTGAAAGATGCAGCACTGAGGTCTCTCCTGATAACAGGTGAGTAAATCAGAATTCGGATTTCGGCTGATTTTAGAGGAATATTTGTATGTTTCAAAAATCAACACTTAGAAACTTTTTCAGCAAAAAGCAGGCAATGATATCCTATGGAAGGAAATTCAAGTTACTGGTAAGTACGGTTAAAATTACTTTTGAGGATCAGTACTGGGCTGAAAGATGCAGCACTGAGGTCTCTCCTGATAACAGGTGAGTAAATCGGAATTCGTATTTCGGCTGATTTTAGAGGAATATTTTAAAGTTCCAAAACTCCACACTTAGAAGAATTTCCAAGTGAAACCAGTCAATGTTAGCCTATGGAAGGAAATTCAAGTTACTGGTAAGTATGGTTAAAATTACTTTTCAGGACCAGTACTGGGCTGAAAGATACAGCACTGAGGTCTCTCCTTATAACAGGTGATTTAATCGGAATTCGTATTTCGGCTGATTTTAGAGGAATATTTGTATGTTTCAAAAATCAACACTTAGAAACTTTTTCAACAAAAAGCAGGCAATGATATCCTATGGAAGGAAATTCAAGTTACTAGTAAGTACGGTTAAAATTACTTTTCAGGATTAGTACTGGGCTGAAAGTTGCAGCACTGAGGTCTCTCCTGATAACAGGTGAGTAAATCGGAATTCGTATTTCGGCTGATTTTAGAGGAATATTTTAAAGTTCCAAAACTCCACACTTAGAAGAATTTCCAAGTGAAACCAGTCAATGTTAGCCTATGGAAGGAAATTCAAGTTACTGGTAAGTACGGTTAAAATTACTTTTCAGGACCAGTACTGGGCTGAAAGATACAGCACTGAGGTCTCTCCTTATAACAGGTGAGTAAATCGGAATTCGTATTTCGGCTGATTTTAGAGGAATATTTGTATGTTTCAAAAATCAACACTTAGAAACTTTTTCAACAAAAAGCAGGCAATGATATCCTATGGAAGGAAATTCAAGTTACTGGTAAGTACGGTTAAAATTACTTTTCAGGATTAGTACTGGGCTGAAAGATGCAGCACTGAGGTCTCTCCTGATAACAGGTGAGTAAATCGGAATTCGTAGTTCGGCAGATTTTAGAGGAATATTTGCACAATGGTGAAGGGAGGGGGCGGGGCCTGAGGTGACATCTGTGCAAACGCGCCCCGTGGCGCGTTTTAAGTTGGGGGATTAAGTCCCCTTGAATCCTGAGGGTCCCTAGGGGCCAACTAGCCCACCAGGAACCTCCAATATGCGCCAGGGGCTGCGTTGCAGAGACGTGTAGAGAGGCCACACCCCTTTTACACCTCACTGCAACGCAGCTCTGTGGCGCTTTCTGGATGTACCTGTTGGGCTAGTTGGCCCCCAGGGACCCTCAGGATTGAAGGGGATTTAATTCCCCATCTTAAAACGCGCCACGGGGCCTGTTTGCACACATGTCACCTGAAGCCCCGCCCCTCCCTTCACCACTGTGCAAACGCGCCCGTGGCGCGTTTTAAGTTGGGGGATTAAGTCCCCTTGAATCCTGAGGGTCCCCGGAGTCCAACTAGCCCACCATATACCTCCAAAAGCGCCACAGAGCTGCGTTGCAGAGAGGTGTAAAAAGGGCGTGGCCTCTGTACACCTCTCTGCAAGGCAGCTCCCTGGCGCATACTGGAGGTTCCTGGTGGGCTAGTTGGCCCCCAGGGACCCCCAGTATTCAAGGGGAATCGTTCCCCTCTGCAAACGCGCCAGGGGCGCGTTTGCAGAGTGGTGAAGGAAGGGGGCGGGGCCTGCGGGCCCGATCGTTTTTTAAAAAAAAACAATTTTTTTGTCCCCTGAGGGGGGGCTGTGTGGCCCCCCTTCCTTTTTCCTGTTTTTGGGCCCTGGGGACCCCATCCCCCAGGGCCTTACCCCTTTTTTAAAATTTTTAATTAAAAAAAAAAACGGGAAGGGGGCCGCGTGGCCCCCCTTCCCTGGGCCTGTATTGGCCCCGGGGACCCCATCCCCGGGGCATGGCCTTTATTTTTATTCTTTGGAGGGGGCTGCGTGGCCCCCCTCCTCTGGCCATTTAAGGCCCCGGGGACCCCATCCCCGGGGCCGGCCATACCCTTTTTTTTATTTTTTTAAACTTTGGGAGGGGGCCGCGTGGCCCCGCTCCCGGGCCACTACTTGCCCCGGGACCCCATCCCCCGGGGCTGGCCCTCTCGTTGGGGACTGTGGGGGTCCCCAATCCCCCCACAGTCCCGCCGGCTCCCCGCGTCCCTTGCGAGCCGGCATTGCTTTTCCACATGGGGAGCTGCTAAGATGCAGCTCCCCATGTGGAAAGCAATGTGCTTTGGATATTGGAAGAGAGAGCAGGTTTCCTGCTCTCTCTTCCAATATCCAAAGCAGTTTGCTATGACAGGACGGGAGCGGCGAGGCTCCCGTCCTGCCATAGCAAACTACAGTGTCCCGGGGGTAGGCACCCCGGGACACTGCAGGAGCCGGCCCTGAGGGGTGGTGGTCCCCAGGGCCATCAAGGGCTCCAGGAGGGGGGCCGCGCGGCCCCCCTCCCATTCAGTTCAAAGCCCCGGGGAGGTGGTGGTCCCCGGGGCTCTGGGGGTCCGTAACAGACCCCCATATTTAAATGTTTAGTGCCCCGGGGAGGTGGCGGTCCCGGGCGTGTGGGGGCTGGAGCCCCCCACACAGGTTTTTTAATTTATTAAAAAAGCCCCGGGAGGTGGTGGTCCTCGGGGCTGCGGGAGGGCTCAGAGCCCTCCCGCACCATTTTTAAAAAAGCCCCGGGGGTGGCGGTCCCCGGGCTTGGGGGCCCTTTGAGGCCCCCACACATTAAATTATCCCCCCACCATGCCCCCGGGACTTGGGCCACCCGGGGCCAATTAACATCGAAGCGCGGGAGACCGCACTTCGATTTTCTTTTTTCGGCAGGATTCGCCCTGAGCGCATCCTGCCGATTTTTTTAAAACATTTTTTTTTTTTTTGCCCAGGTGGTCCTTGTGGGACCCCTGAGCAAACCTAGGGCGTCAGGGTGTTTCTACCCTGCCCCCTTTGTGCGCTTTGCGCACTTGTTTCTGTCCCTCGGTTCTACCGAGGACAAAATGGCTGCCAACATTTCCTGAATCGGAATGTTGACAGCCAGCTGACAGCCAATTAACATGCAGCTCGTGATCGGGACGGTGCGCGCAGGGTGCGCTGAGGGTACGCGGACCCTACTCGGCCATAGATATCACTATCTTTTTACTTTTCATTTTCTCAGCAACTACTGAACGGATTTACACCATTTAACAAAAAGGGTTCTTTCTGAACCAAGAACTACCTCTTTGCCAAATTTGGTGTAATTCCGTTCAGCAGTTCGGGCTGTAGCCGTGTCTAAAGTTTCCTATGGAAAAATGCATGGGGAAAACGCGTTTTGGGACCCCCTTTTTCTCGGCCCCCGCTGACGAATCCCCCGAGACTTTCAGGGTAGGAGCGGACCGGAGCGGGCCACAAAGTTTGAAAATTTCGCGAAGATACGTCAACCGGCAAGAGAGTTATTTCAAATAGAATGTCGCGGATTTCCTATGGATAATATGTTGTAACTATAACTATCTACTGGCGACCGCCAGTAGATAATATATATAAAATGAATATTTCCCCCAAAAAACTGTTATATACATACACATATATATATATATATATATATTTTCCCCTGCGGCCATTGTAAATCCTGCCGCAATAGCTACATGAAGAATGAGTTGAAATGAAATGAAAGTTTTATAAAGCGCGTGTATGCCGAGGCATCTTAGCGCTAGCTGTCATTAATCTATACAAGAGGGGAATGATAAAAGATAATGGTTTCGGCTGAAAAAGCCACGTTTTTAACGATTTCCTGAAAGATAGTGTGTTGGTTTGACTTCTGAGGCTGATGGGCAGTGTGTTCCATAATTTGGGGGCCAAGTGTAATAAGCTTCTGCCACCCCATTTTTCTGTCCTTACCCTGGGAACCACGAGTAGAGAGGCCGATGATGACCTAAGGTTTCGTAGTGGGGTATGGTGTCTAATATGCTTCCTAAAAAAAGCAGGCCCGGCCCCGTTCAATGTCTTGTGCACAATGCACATTGATTTAAATTGGATCCTTGCCTGGACAGGGAGCCAGTGCAGGTCTCGGATGCTTTGTGTTATCGGACTAAATTTAGGAATCTTAAGCAGCAGTCGTGCAGCTGCGTTTTGTAGTGCTTGCAACTTGCGTATAGTTCACTTGTTTGGCCCTAAGTAGAGAACATTACAGTAATCGATTTTTGATAGCACCAGAGCAACGATGACTGTTTTCCTGAGATCCATAGGAATAAAAGGTAGAATTTTTTGTAGAGTCTTCAGCACAAAGTAGCATGATGAGGTGATGCTATTTACCTGGTCCGATAGTGATAGATGGTCATCTAGCATTACACCTAGGTTTTTTACCTTTTTTACTGGCAGTGGGCATGTCCCGGCTGCATCTGGCCACCATGAGGAATTCCAGAAGGAGATATCCCTGCCAAACAAGACCACTTCAGTTTTGTCAGTATTTAGCTTTAAGGTGTTGTCTTGACGCCACCTAATAATGAACCATGCAGTCATTAAATTTAATTGCCACTTCCTCCGACTTTGAAGATAGAGACACAATTATTTGCGTTTCGTCAGCATAACAAATAGCGGTGAAGCCGTGGGAACGTATGAGTCTGGCCAGTGGAGTGACATAGATATTGAACAATGTTGGAGATAGTGAGGATCCCTGACGCACTCCACATGGCAGGGCTTAGGGATAAGATTTGTGTTCTCCCATTGCTATAGTTTGTTCTCTGTCAGATAGGTAGGATCTGAGAATATTGGAGGCATTGCCTGTGATCCCTATTTCGGAAAGGCGGTGAATAAGTATTTGGTGATTAACCGTGTCGAATGCGGCTGAGAGGTCAAGCAGAATCAATACGGCTTTCCCTCCCCCGGCTAGTTGGACACGTATTTCCTCAGTGGCGGCGATTCGGGCAGACTCTTGCTGTGTAAGGGCCGAAAACCATGTTGCATAGGGTCTAAGTTATTGTTAGACTCTAGACAATGAAGCAATTTTTCATTAAGAGCTTTTTCAAGAATTTTAGATGGAAACGGTAGACACGAGATGGGCCGGTAATTGCTAATCTCCATGGGATCGTGGGACAGTTTCTTCAAAATAGGCCTGACCAGGGATTTTTTCCAGATAGCAGGGAAGTGTCCTGCTTCCAAGATATTGTTAAGAAGGGGGGCTAAATGGCCTGCAATAATGTTGGGGACCGCGTGAAGGACCGTAACAGGACAGGGGTCCAGTGGGGATCCCGATTTTGTTGAAATTATGAGCCTCTTGACTCGTTCTGGCGTTAGATGGTTACATTTTTGTAGGTGACTCTGCAGGGTCGCCTCGCCTTTGTTAATCCCATCCAGATTGTCTCCGGCCTTACTGCTGGAAAACTCATTGTATACCTTTTTCACTTTGTCGTGAAAAAACTCAGCTAGTTTGTCACAGAATTGCTTGTTAGGACTGAACTGTTCGCTTTTGCCAAATTTAGATAGGGCAGAGTCAGTTTTAAAAAGTTCTCTTGCTGAGTTTTTTGCAGCACTGATTTTCTCGATTAAAAAACGTGCTTTTGCCGCAATTATTGACTCTTTATAGTTTACTATCGCCTCTTTATATTGATTTTTTTCTAGATCCGAGTATTCTTTCCTCCATGCTCGTTCTTTGGCCCTGCATTTTTTCTTTAATTCTTTTAACTCAAGTGTGTACCAAGAGGCTGATGTTTGTTTTCTACAAATGCGTGTGTGTATCTCTGGGGCTAGCTTCTTGGCTGCCGAGTCAATCCAGCCCTCAAAGTTAAGGGCTGCAGAGTCAGGGTCCATGTTTAGGTTGGGGCTATGGGAGCGTAAGGCGAGTTCCAGATCTGCAGTGTTTATTTTACGCCAAAGGCTTGTTTTGACCTTCCGATTATTATTTGATTCTTTGAGGGGTGGTCCCATGAGTGATAGCTCCAAAAAAACAGCACTATGATCAGTCCATGTCATAGGTAGTGTTCTGATAAATTGTATCCAAGCATGGTTGGTGACGATGCCATTCAATGTATGTTTCCCTATATGAGTGGGTTCTGTAACAATTTGATTCAAGTCGAAACTCTTTAGTCCATCGATTAAGTTGATGGTGTCCCAACTTTCGGTGGACTCTAAATTAAAATTAAAATCCCCCAATAATGAGAAATTAGAATATTCCATACAAGACTCCATAGCGGTCTGTATGGAGGAGATAAAAAGGTTTCTGGGACCTCGTGGGCGATAGATTAGTATCCCGTTGAAGACAATAACATTGTTGTATTTAAATGTAAACAGGACAGCTTCTTCCTTCAGTTGAGGGATGTCCGCAAATGAGGCCTTAATGTTGGAACAGTATGCAATTGCAACCCCCTCCCCTCGTTGTTCTTCTCTATTGATTTTAAACAGGTTGTATCCTGTTGGTATGGCCGTATTCAGATCCGGCTCGGAGGAACTGTTCGTCCATGTCTCCGTGAGGAACATAATGTCCGGCTTGTGTTGGTCAAAGAAGTCGGCTAGTTCGTAGTTATGTTTAGGAAGTGACCTAGTATTGAATAGGACACAGTTTAAGGCATGGTCATTTGGCTCGCGTATGAACTCAGCAAGTGAATTAGTAGCCCTGGCTTTGGTGTCATGAAAACTAGTAGAAATAGTAGACGTAGCGAACTTGCCTGTAGGGCAATGTTGTTCCCAAAAATCACCCTTCGAATTTATAGGTTTACAGTTATTTCGCTTACTTGCAGCTCCGATATTTAGTAAGGTCTCTTTATGGTATGTCATAAGAGCGTTTTGACCAGGGGTTCTGGCGCACGGCGCATTTCGGTTGCGTACGGGCGCAGACGGGCTTGCCTTTGGCGCGCCAGTGGCGCGCCCGCTACGTGCGGTCGCGTCAGCGTGCTCCATTATACAGCAGTGAGGGCAAAAACAACTAGAGCGTGAACCAAAATGGCGGCCCGCACTGACTTGCGGGACCGTCTAATGGCAGCCGTGAGGGATGAGGACTTCAAGGTAAAGTGAAAGTTATTATAAAGCAAACAAATTCAATACAATTTTTAAAATCAATTTAAAAATTCCCCTGTAGCCGTAACTCGGCTCCTTGCATAGAAAATGACAGCGCTGAGCGGTCGCGTCAGCGTGCTCCTTTATACAGCAGTGAGGGCAAGAACAACTAGAGTGTGAACCAAAATGACGGCCCGCACTGACTTGCGGGACCGTCTAATGACAGCCGTGAGGGATGAGGACTTCAAGGTAAAGTGCAAGTTATTATAAAACAAACAAATTCAATACAATTTTTAAAATCAATTTAAAAATTCCCCTGGAGCCGTAACTCGGCTCCTTGCATAGAAAATGACAGCGCTGCGCGGTCGCGTCAGCGTGCTCTTTTATACAGCAGTGAGGGCAAAAACAACTAGAGCGTGAACCAAAATGGTGGCCCGCACTGACTTGCGGGACCGTCTAATGGCAGCCGAGAGGGATGAGGACTTCAAGGTAAAGTGAAAGTTATTATAAAGCAAACAAATTCAATACAATTTTTAAAATCAATTTAAAAATTCCCCTGGAGCCGTAACTCGGCTCCTTGCATAGAAAATGACAGCGCTGCGCGGTCGCGTCAGCGTGCTCCTTTATACAGCAGTGAGGGCAAGAACAACTAGAGCGTGAACCAAAATGACGGCCCGCACTGACTTGCGGGACCGTATAATGGCAGCCGTGAGGGATGAGGACTTCAAGGTAAAGTGCAAGTTATTATAAAACAAACAAATTCAATACACTTTTTAAAATCAATTTAAAAATTCCCCTGGAGCCGTAACTCGGCTCCTTGCATAGAAAATGACAGCCACTATACCAGGCACCTACAAGACTAGAAACATCACACAATTTCTGACATGTAGCTCCAATTTTGTCATCTATGTGCTTGAGTGTCCGTGTAAGCTTAGATATATCGGCAGCACAACACTCATGGTTAAGAAAAGAATATTGGAACACTTGCGGGCCATCACCAACAGGGACCCGCATTACCCAGTAGCCAGGCATTTCCAAGAATACCATCTTTCCAACAAATCTCTCTCGAGTTTCTTTGCCATTGAACAGGTACACGTCGGCCCCAGGGGTGGCAACAGGGTACTAAAGTTCCGCAAACGAGAATCCAAATGGATATTAGAGCTAGAGACCAAATTCCCTGGGGGTCATAACTTGGATGAAGAACTAGCCACTCATCTGCATGACGATTAATATGCCCTATAGCAGGCACGATGTCGCTTTCGTTCCATTTGTTCCTCCTTTTCTGTGCCATGTACAGTTTGACAAGCCAACTTACATTATATGTTAGATTTGCAATTTTGTTCTAACTATTTGTAATTTTAATATAAAATCTTTTAATTTCCACTTTTATTTTTCTCACAGGAGGAAGGGGCCCACCATATGCAGACGGACACTCCTACACAGGTTCCCTACCCTTTTCTTCCCCGGGCTCGGGTGTGCACATCGTCAAGATAAGAGTTTTTCAGTTTTCTAGTTGTTTACCTTTTTTATAGTTTGATTCCCATTTGCATTACTGTGTGGACTCTAAATTTGGGACTTGTGCTTATTTGCCATTGTATTAAGCCACTCGGCGATTTCATATTGTTGCAGACATCCTGGGTACTGCCATGCCACTGGGCGCTTGTACTTTGTTCCCCACAATAATTTGATATATATAATTTTGTACAGCTGTATCCATGTTTTTACTTGGGCTGCCCTGCTTTGCGCCACTGTGCGTTTTCATCTTTTACATTTCAGGCTTATCAATCATTTGATTGTGCTTGTTTTCTCACTTTGGGATCCAGTTAGTGTTCTGACGCACAAGGCAACCTAATGTTTTATGTCACCATGATGCCATTCCCTGATTGTAAACACTAGTTTTTGAGTTATCATTTTTGATTTGGGATCTGGTGTGCATTTACAGTACTCTTACATGTTCAAAGATGGCCGCCATTGTTGTGAGACTTTGCATGCCTTTACGTATTCGAGTTCATCTTTCATGTTGCCACACAACTATGTAATGGAATCTAACTTGTCAGTCTGTGTGTGATCAAGACAGCTTTGCTGTTGAAATGCGTAATGACTAGGTATTAAACCTGCACTAAGCAACTACTCCAGAGTGTGCGCTTTATTCGAATTCAGTTGTGTGATATATATATAATTATATATACATATATATATATGTCCCAAAGTTGTATATATACATTCTTACTTGCAGGTGCGGACTAAAATATGTAGGGAGCACTAAGCTCCAAGTGCACCTACGGATTTTGCAACACATCAGAGCCATTGTCAACAGTGACCCGACATACCCTGTCGCCAGGCACTTCAAAGAGACACACCGAACAACTTAGACCACCTTAAATACTGCGTCATTGAAAGCATTCTGCCACTCAGACGGGGTGGTAACAGAGAAATTGTTGAGACAACTGGAGTCGAAATACATAATAGAACTCAACACTAAGGCCCCGGCAGGATTAAACATCAATGAAGACCTTTATAACTTTTTATAACTTCTTATAGTGTCCTTCTACAATATTCACTCCAGTCTTGCGCTCTGAGAATTTCGCCAATATGACATTTTTTAGAAGTCGGCTGACTTTAAGTTAGATGTCCAGTTTTTAATCCACTACAAACACAGTTTTTAACTATTCTGCTCCAATCACGCCTATTCCTTTAGCGACTGTTTGGATTTTTGTCTTCACCACATCTCACAGCACCAACACTAAGTTTTCCCACTATTATGCACTCCTTTTTAACTTTACCCATAAGTGACTGCACTGTATAGCATTTTTTCACTTATTTGACATATTTTTTGGCAGTTGACTCGATTTCCATACATCAGGCTCAGCCCTCAACATGTTAAGATTAAACTCCAGCAACATCTAGGCCCTTCGTCCGCACCAGCACTAAGCTTACAATATACAACGCATTAGTTGCACGCTGACAGATACAGAGACTTTGCCGTTGGCTTCCACACGCTTTTACTATCATGAATGGGTTTTATACATTGTTCCCTTCCTAGTTACGATGGTACACCAGATTCCTCCCACATTTAATTGTGCCACATGGCATTCATGGTTTCTAGGATGTATTCACACACCCACGATTAATGAGGAATACCGTTTAATTTTGTTTTCCATCAGACATAATTTGGGAGACTTCAAACCCAATTCTTGCATTTATTTAGCATTTTTTTATCTTTTACAATGCAGCCAGCACCGCCATTACACGAGCTTACCTTCTAGTCTGCCACACACAACTGATGTTACAGAACATATGGCCATCTACACCTACATATAGAGGGGTAGTCTTTTCTCTATGCCTGCTACCAAAACTGCTTGTCATTGCTGCGCCTAGTCATCACTGTATGACAAGATGTTTTACTACATGCTGCAAAAGTGTAACATTTTCTGCCTTGTCACTATGAACATAGTAAAGTCACTCATGTCACTATAAATTGTATGCCTCTCACCTTAGCGCACTATGTGATCAAGACCACAGGCTTGTGGTCGAAACGCGTCATCCTGACATGCTAAGACAATAAATTCTCTTTATTGCATCTTCAACTGGAGTCTGTGCCCTTCTTTGGCCCACTGCGGTCGTTCTTTGGGATCCTGGTTTTATATATATATATATATATATCTATGTATATATCTATATAACTATTTTTGGGGGGAAATAGTAAAATTCCCTGGCGCTTAAAGTCTCAGTTACTGGTCCCCACCAGTATGGTGATTGAAATACATAAATAGCTGCACTGAGAAGTCAATAACAATAAGCAGTAGCCATTCTTGGATAGTTTCTTTATATTTTTCTTTATTCTTTCAGTGAGTCGGTTAATACAGCAATACAGCCAACACGTGTTTCGTGCACATTCGCGCTTCTTCAGGGCTGTTAAACAAGAAGTCATATATCAATATTCTAAAAACACATACAACTCTAGATAAGCTCTCTACTAGGATATTGTAACCTATACAAATAATTGTTTCTAACATAAACTGGAAATATAATTCATTTTCATACACATTTAGATATAATCCGCTATCTATAATGTATGTAATCTCTTGTATATCCAGGTCTGCAATGCCTGCCATAAAAACTTATTACAACAAACTTCCTTTCACAAAAATAGAAATCCACACACAACCAAAAGCAGTTTCAGCTTGCATCATGGTAATTATCCTCTATGTTTATATTGCTATGTTGTTTGTTACATATACTCGTAACCCAGGGTGTATATTAGTTATTCTGAGTAAAGGGTAGTTAGGTAAGTTTTTACCTCTTCAAATTAGTCCGCGTAATTGAACGTGATCACTCAAGTCATGTTATTCTTATTTCCAATCTGGTGTATCTGCGATAATTTAGCTCACTATAGAGGGTAGAGGTCATTGGACAACATAACTATAATTTTCTAATGTATATATTGGCGCAGAGACAGAATATCGAGTAAAAAATATCGAGTTGCACAAATATCGAGTCAGAAACATCGACAGCAAGAATATCGTGGTTAAGAATATCGACTTAAGGTAAGTAATACTGATTTTAATATTATCGAAGTGTTTAATATCGTTTGCAAAAATATAGTTGTTAAAAATATTGTTTTTTTATTAATGTTATGTATTTTAGTATATATTTTGTGTTGTATATTTTTTTGTGTAAGAATTGTTTGTATTTTTAATATATGTGTTAAATTTTTAGTAGTTATTAAATTTTTTTTATTTGAATTTTGCATTTTTAGTTCTGTAGCGGGTTGTGGGTTTATAGGGAAATAGGGTGGGAAGTAATTTAATTATATTACATTTATTGATTATGTTTTATTTATTAATATTTGTTTAATTGAGATGGTATAGTGTTAAATGTGTAAAGTAATTTATTATTAATTAATTAATAATTGGTTGTTAATTAATTGTAATTAATTAATTGGTAATTAATTATGGTAATTGTGTAATTAATTTTAGGTGTTTGTTGTGGTGTTTATAGGTGTAAAGGGTGGGAAGGGTGGGAAGTAATTTATTTTAAATTTATGAATTAATAATTGGTTGTTAATTAATTTTAATTAAATAATTGATAAATAATTATGGTAATTGTGTAATTAATTTTAGGTGTGTGTTGTGGCGTTTATAGGAGTAAAGGGTGGGAAGTAATTTGTATTTAATTAATATATAGTTGTTAATTAATGTTAATTATTTGATATTTATTTTGGGTAATTGTTTATTTTTTGTGTGTTGTTTTTACTTTTGAAGGGGTAAAGGGTGGGTATTAAATACATTTTAATCACTTTATTATTAGTTGTTAATAGTAATAGTTTTTAATTTAAAAATAAGTTTTAATTGTGTTTTATTATTTTATAGTTTAATTTAGGTGTGTTTTGTGGATATTACAGGGCCTGATTCACAAAAGTAAACTTAGACTAAAAGTCTAAGGGGCTCATTACGATGACGGATGGAAAAGCTCTCCGACCGCCATGGTATCGGGAAGAATCCCCCCGCATGACCCTCGGCATTTCCGTCGGACAAATTACGATGCAATGTACGCAGAATCAGACCGCGGCGGAAGGATGCCACAAAAGACCGTCCACCACGTTCGGAAAAGCTGCAAATCTGACCGCGTCGGACGGGGAAAGCTGTGCAAAGGCCTGAAAAGGTCGCTCCTGCCACGGCATGACCGCACGGCCAATTACGATGAGAATGCGGAGCTGGCGGACCGAGTACTGCGTCCGACCGCCGCGCACGCACATAGGCCAAATGAATGGCGGACGGAACCAACTTCACAACAATGCCCGAAGTGTGCCTGTACCCCCTGCCGCCCACAACCACAACACACACGCCACAATGATACACCCCAACTTGCTCCTGGTAGGGAAAGCCATGCGCAGCATGGAAGAGACATCTGGAGGTGATCACTCATGTGGACACACCCACATACCACAGTAGAAAACCAACCCCTACCAGGACCAGCAGCCTTTGCACACCACAAGCCGAGACAGAAAGACAGGACACCATTGACCCACACTGCACAACATCACACCCACATATCTCCACACAACACCACTTCCACCCACACACCTCACACACTACACATATCTCCAACATCACCTTGCACCCTGCACCCCTCGTCCATTTGCACCATGCCCCCCAAGAAAATGCCCAACTTCACCGACTCATAGTTGAAAGTGATGGTAGACGAGACAATCAGGGTAGAGCCACATTTGTACGGGCACCTGGTCCAACACACCCCACCTGCGCGCAAGAATCAGATGCGGGCAAGGATCCACAGCAAAGTCAATGCCGTAGGGACCACCCTACGCACTGTGCGTTTCATCAGGAAGCGGTGGTGCGACCCCAAGGGCCGGCTCAAGCTACAGGCCCAGAGGAACCATGCAGCAGTACAGAAAACTGGTCGCGGCCCTCCCATCCCACCACCAACCTTCACTGAATGGGAGGAGAAGGTGCCTGCCATAATGCATCCAGAGAGTCTCACAGGAATCGAGGGGGGACTGGAGGCTGGTAAGTACCAACAAACATGGACATGACGGAAGTTGTCACAGATCACATAGCGCAGACCAATGAAATCTTTAGCAGTGTGCCCACAGGAGCCAGCATCACACCACATCCTGTCATGTGGACGATGTGGACATTGTCGCATTAACACACTCAAGTACTGTTGCACAGGGATTTTCTGAATACACGTGCGATTAATGCATGTTCAACCACATGAATACCAGTCCCTGAGAACATGCACACGTCAAATCTGGTTTCAAAAAGCACTTCGCTGTTCCTGCATGAGTACAACAGCTGCGTGCACAGGCCAGGCATCACATATATAGGATCTGTTGCACGACGTGTCCTTTTTGTGGCAATGTTCAGCTAACTACCCCATGAGTGATTGTGGATAGTCATTTGTGGCCTCACATTCACACAGCGAAAGCATACTTCAATAAGTGTGCATGCACAATGGGCATCTGTTCAGACAAGTAGTCGCTCCCACACCAGACCGGAGACCTTCGAATTGCAGGTGTCTTGACTGTCCCGCACTATTCAGTCACTGCTGAACACGGCTCTCCCACTATTTTCACGGTGAACTGATACACAAATTATTGATGGCGTCTGATGCTGAAGGCCGTTGCACACTTTTCATCAGACTTGTGGGCTCTGGCCTTGTCCCTTCCTTCCATGCTTTTCCGGGAGTAC
Organism: Calotriton arnoldi; assembly: GCA_963921515.1. Lineage (NCBI taxonomy): Eukaryota > Metazoa > Chordata > Amphibia > Caudata > Salamandridae > Calotriton > Calotriton arnoldi. The sequence goes on from CAWUFW010019584.1 coordinate 16,403, forward strand.
CACCGGGTGTGATTGCTCCAAATTTCAACACTGCATTTAGCAGTCTCAGTTCATTACTTTTGCTGTACAGCTGAGCGCTGGTTCTGAGATTGCTCTCACGCCATGTCTGACCGTCCTGTGGTCCAGGCCGAGCCCGGACAGTTGCAACTGTACTGTGCCCGCATGCAGCTTCTCTTCGGATGTGTCCCATTGGCTGTGCTGGGCATCAGTTATGGACTAACATTCCGCAATGCCTATTTCACCTGTGTGCAACCTGTCTTTTCCTGCAGGAGATGTCTGTTTGAGTGGGCCATGGATGTCTGCCTTTCAAACACATGCCTTGTCGACCTGGATCATGAGCTGTGGGTGACTCCTTTGTTGGTCCACGTGCAAGACTGCTTCGGTGAGACACGTTTATGGGATGCCTTACAATGTAAAAAGAAAAAACAATTGGAAGGAGTATGCCCCGAGGAGCCAAAGGCTACTACGGGAAGCACGGAAGATGAAGAAATACCCAAGAACATTTCTTTGGTTTCAAAAAGACCCCTCACTCACCAACCTGGTTGGTGACATGCTTCATCATTGGGGTCCCACCCGAGCAGCCGAATGCCACTCGGGTGTGCTGTAACACCTGATTACAGTGGAGCGGGTTTGGTGAATCAGTGAAGTGGTGATCGTAAAATTATCTTTATTGTACTCCGTTATTTTTATTATGGAGCAATAAGACAAGGTTAAAAATGAATCCACTAGAATATTTCCGAGATGGACCTAATTGTCCACAGGTAAAAAACTGTGAGTGGTGACAAGGTGAAAGGTGAAAAGAGGGTCTACATGTTTCAACCTATAGTGTGTATTACTAGGTTTTCATCAGGACCTAGGACCCGGGCGGTATACACACGCTAAGGTGTACCCAACCCTCGGTCACAATTAAAACGCCATACCGTGTACTCACTGGATGGAAACCCTTTCAGTCTTCATGAAAGGAAACAAAATTCTGGAAAGATAAAAAACATAAAAGAGCACATAGATAACACGCAACAAATAAATCATGTATCCATGAGTCAACATATCCGTGCACTACGCACACACGTGGCTCCCGTAGTAAAAACGTGTGTGGCTAGTATCAGTGCCAATCTTGCACCCAAATTGTGTGAGATCGCACTCATAATAGAAACATACAGTACATTGCGGCAAGTGTCTAAGTGCACCCAACCAATGCGCGGTGCCGTACTTCATTTGTCAATGTGCAGGTGTCTGGGTACGATTAACCTAGTGAATTCAAAATTGGGAACAAAGTTCCTCTGAGTTAAACGTAGTACACACACTCCAATTAAACTAATGAATGGGGAGAGAGATATATCAAGGCAGAGGCTTACACAATGACGATATTACGTCTGGCCTCATGGTTACCGTGGGGATGGATGCTGACTTTAGTCAAACTCTGCGGAGAAGCACAAATCATTAGCGATAATATAACTGTTTTTATTGGGCAGTTTAAGAGCGGAGCCCACCCGCGTACTCACTTCGTCAAGTCATGCCATCCACTACTCAAACCTGCGATGTAGCCCCATCAGGAAACCCGAGGATAGTGAGCCCACCGTCCTCGCGGTCTATAACAGACCCTGAAGCTTCCGGGTGTGTCACGTGTTAGGGTTAGAGGCGTGCTGCGTGATGATGTCACGCACAAGTACTGGCTCAGGGAAAGCCAAGTGGGCATGCCAAAGAAATGGCGACCGTCTGTGTTTACAGTTTCTATGGTAACCAGGGAAAAATTCAACAAAGCAGAATGCTGTAAGAAGCTGTGTATGTACACGACTAAGGAAAACGGCATGTATTTGTGACGTGAATGTGCAGAGAGTCATCACAGAATTGTAAAGCAGGGAAAACATATATTCATGAATGTAAAAAATGGCATATAATCATGCTATAGATGCACCGAGGGTACTCAAGGTGGTACCATCACGGAGTCGCTATGTAGGGAGAGACATACGTTCATGAATGTGAAAAAAAAGCACGGAGTCGCTATGTAGGGAGAGACATACGTTCATGAAGGCGGACAGCTGCGCCTGTGCGTTAGCGCAATGGCTCCTGTGCAATGCCTACATCGAACCTCTCCCAGGTTGCGATGGGATGCTCCTTTCAACCTCGTGGTGCGAGGAGCACATCTGTTCCTTCATACTGCTGGATTGGATGGCGGTCCTCTTTGCTGAAGATGATTTGGATCGTCTTTTGGAACTGATTGCCTTCGAAGCTGCCTGTGCCTTCTTGGATTCGTAACTACTTAACAGCAACAGGGACTGTTGGTGACTAATTCAATTTTCGTTTCCCTTTCTTCACGCCTCCCGACGGGAATTGTCATCCAGCTCTCTGACTTTAGCCCTGTCGACATTGGCTTAGACTATGCTGAGCTCTGCGGGCTGTCTCTCTTGGTACCACAGACCGGAGCAGGTGGAGTCTGTCATCTGACCGTCGTGGACATTGTCGTCTGGCATGGGCCCAGCTTCCATTATGCAGATGTGGCGCACGAAGATTACATGGCGTTGTTGTTTTGCAAGTACCTAGGGCTCGAGTCGGATGTACACGCAGGTACACGGCGTCCCCCCCCTCTTTACACGGGGTGGACACCATCCCCCCTGCCAGGATGCTGGTCCCCACAGGAATATGCATAACTTGTCCCGGTGTACTCTCCAGTTACTGGGACACGTTCAGCAGCACCTGCACGTTGACTGCTCTCCATTCCCTGCAGCAACATGCAGGCAGCGAGTGAGCCTTTCTTCACCTCCAGCCATGCCGAAATAAAGGGGCCATCCGGCCTCCTTTTGTTTGTACATGCTGACTGGGGGCCGCCTTGAACCTTACATTTGAATGTGGATGCCACAGAGGGAAACATAGGCGCACAGCTTGCCTTCTGTTCACAGGGACTTAAGGGAAGCATGCTTTTGCCTGTGTTCTGTCCATGTGTATCAATGCAGACACTGTGAGACTGTCAGATGGGTTAGTCTGTCCCAGTATTTGCACAAATCATTTCTGTCGCACTATTTTACTTCTTTCTTAGCACTACGTCGGAACGTTGTGAGGTCATCTGCATTTTGTCTTACTTGGTCAGTCCCCCCACTTATTTTTTTGGGACCTGTGCCCTGCAAGTACCTTGGTATATGTCTGTCACATGGGAGGTGTCCGCAGAGCTTGTCCTCTGCGCGGACCTAGAGTCCTGTCTGTACATTCTGTCCATGGTCGGAGGACATTGTCCCTTGTCATTCTGTTCTGGTGTGGCCCTGGCACCCCGACCCAACCAAGTCTCACAGCTGCAAGAGGACACGGATCTCCATTGGATGACATGGGAATGCGGGCTAGATGCCCCACACCTGGAGAGTGATCCATCCAGTGATGAGATCGACACAGCAAATGTGTTGCAAATGTCACCATACATAGGCAGAGGGATGGGTTCTGCTGACAAAGCCCATAGACCAGGGACATCCCATACAACTCCTACCTGCAAGGGGTGGGGGAATATGCTCGTGGTTCTACGTCCAGAGTGATTATTGATGCGACATCTTGCTTCATGTTAAATGGACATGTCACTGTGGTTACTGGTTGGGTAATCATGCATTTTCTGCCTGTTGTGGCACGTATGTTGCATGCTTTGACACTGTAGTAAGAACTTCACATTTGGAAACGTTTCTTGTGTTCAACTTGTCTGCTTGTGTACAGGCGCCTGTATGCCTCAGAGTGAATAGTAGAGCAAGTGAGGCAGTATGGCAATGGTGTCCTGTGCGTAGGGGTACTTCGTTGTGCTCAGTCCCTGCATGCACAGGTTATCAAATCCTGCGCATAGTCCAGTATGTGTACGAACTCACATGAACATTTGTCAAAGTCTGTGAGACAACAGCAAGGCACACAGACACAGTCATAGTCGATCATTGTTGAATCCCACTCAACGGAAGTAGTTGACGATGAGCTGTTGTCGTTGGTCAAGGCCTTCTTCCTCACCACTGTCATCGTCACTGGGCATGTGTGGGTTGGGAGCGGGGGTGATGTTGCTGGTCCGCCAGATGTAGCAGTCATGTGCCGACCCCGGATACTCTGCACACACGTGTGAGATGATCTGCTCCGCCTGTCGTACCACCTGCACGTTGATGGAGTGGTAGTGTTTGAGGATCCTATAGATGGGTTCACTTGCCTGTGGTGGAACAAGGCCAATGTGTGTTCCATCAATGGCTCCCATCAACATTTGGTATGCCTCCCAGGCAGGGCCGGCTCCAGGACTCTTTATTTGTGTGGTCCAACGAGGCATTCGGGTGGGCCACTGCGTGCCCGATTTGTCACTTGTATCTCTCGCCAGGCCTGCTTCAGGGCCCTCCTTTATCTCTCCTCAGTTTTACAGGGGCCGGGAGACGCATTCTTTCCTTCCAAATTCTCTTTCTAGATTTTGTCACTCTCCTGTAGTGTGTTTATCCATGAAGGATCCTCATGATGGGAGGAGGAGGTTACCTGAGATGGGAGTATCAGGCCAGTGACACTTCTCATGCTCCCACTCATGCCCTCCTCCTCAGCTCCCCTCTCTGCCACCCTCGTCCAGCGCCCCTCATCTCTCCATGGCCATTCGCTCATGTGCATTTCATTTGTTGTATGGCGCTACTGATATCAGGGTAGGGTGTGACAGTACTTTACGTCACGCACACATTGTACAGAGACAATCAGTCATGCAAGTATGTAAGTACATCAGTCAACAGGGAATGTCACGGAAGCCAATGATCCAGCGGGTTACTAGCAACAAGCATTCATACACCGAATACTCACCTGGGCCCATACATTCATACTACGCTTAGCAATTTCCGCTGGGGGGTCAGTTGTACTCTTTATCAATATCCCTGCTACCAATTACTTTTCTGATTGAAGAGTAATGACTTACCAATGGACCCTTTGATAATTGGGAAGTTTAAAATGAGTGACATTCATTACAATTCATAATTCTAAAATAATCACTGAGTCAGGAAGTTTTAAAATGTTTATCTAAAGTTTAGCAGAGTAAAATACAGAACCACATGATACTTAATCGTATATCAAGGATGAAGCATAATAATCAATTGTCGATCAATGACGGTTCCTCAGAAAGAAGAAGATAGAGACAGTAGCACAACTAAAAGTTGCGTTTATATTTACCTAAAGGTGCGAGAAACCAAACCCCTCGGCCAAGGAGTTGGAAAGGTAGGACCCAGGAAGGATGAAGACCAAAGACCTTCGGACCAGGATCAGGACAGGATAGGTGACCTCTCTATCAACGACGCCTGCGTCGTTCCCCTCTCTGATACTTTGCTTCTCCTTGCTTCTCTCGAGTCGTCATCTAAGGATCCGCCGCCCCCACCTCAGGACCTCTCTGGACAGCGGTTCAGTCTGCAATCGATCAGCTTGTCATGGATCTCGAACTGTCTCAGCTTGTGCGTCCTAATGCTGGAGCCTGTGCTAACTAATTAGCTAATTCTATATCTATTATACCCTTCTACACCCAGGTACCTCCCATTAATGTTTCAAAATTATGGGACCACTACTTCTGATTGGACGGGGACAGGGGGTTGATCCTCACACCATGTCAATTTAGTTCAATTTCTTTAAGCCCATTGTTTTAAAATACCGCCCATCACAATTAATACATTTGCTTTATTTCCCACCCGTTTCCCATTGATTCCGCAATACATTTTGTATACATTTGTATCGACTTCAGGTACATTTCAGATGAACTTGTGAACCAGGCTTTGCGACCTTGGAGGGCTTCCAAGTTGACTTCATCTTTTCCTCTGGTCAGCCTTTCAGGGCGCATGCGCAGAACCAATGTCTCTCGAGCTGCAGTTCAACCAACCCATGCCCAATTATGAACTAATAAAAAGTCAAAGAAGAAAATATTAAAATCACAAATAAATGGTTTCACTGTATACCCACTCTTTCTACTCTATTCCCATTTAATTAAAATCTATCCCGCATTAATAGCATTAGAATATCACAGTTATTAATTGAAACATGTGAGCAAGCTGTAGCACGTGAAAACATTAAGCAGCCATTTTAATACACACTGCGCAGAAGCAAAGATTTCCCTCCAAGCAAAGAAAGACGTCATACCACGTGATATGGTTGACACATGCGCACTGAGGTTCCCGCGCTTTAGTGGCCATTTTGGATTTAGACAAGCGTTATTTGTTAATTTAAACACATAGGCAAGCTTCTCTATGATTGTATTTATGTGTGCATTTGTTAGTACAGACATTACAAAGATTAATAATTAATACTGTGAGAGTATTGCTTACGAGCAAGTCTCATTGTGAGTTCTTGCTCCATCAATCCCCTCTCTGATGGCTTTTCTGAGCCATCAAAATACTACCCACAACCAGATGCCAACTTTTAGCATAAAATTGTCTCAGCTTCATTTTTACACTTTCTATTTTTAACGTCTCCTTTCAGTTTCTTGTACAATTCACTTTTCAGATCTTCTAGTTCAATTTCATCAAATTTTCGTTTCTTTCCTTTTCCTGTCACTCTATACATCTCATTCTTTCTACAACATTTGCACCATATTATTATTGACAGTACTATTATTGCTATCCCTGCTAAGGGTACTAATATTTGACCTCTAAGTCCTTTCCCTACATTAGCAAACCAGGTACCAATTGACTTAATACTATTTGTCAATCTTTCCCATACACTATCAACTTCCAGTGGTTTTAGTTCATTCTCAAGTTTTGTTATATTCTGTATATATGTTCCAATTTCTGCACTTTTGTCTGGTATGTACATGCAACAGTGTTTCGTCTTCAATAATTTACAGACTCCGCCCTCTTTTGCTAATATTATATCAAGAGCAAGTCGATTTTGCATAACCATAGATCTAATTGCAACCATCTCCGCATTAATCATTAGAAATCCTCCAGCAGTGTCCGTTGATAAACGATCAACCACTGTAGATAATTTACATATTTTCCTTGAGTTCAGAATTATTCCCACTGAAGGTATCAATGCACCAAATATATCACCTACAATTTCAGAAAAACTAGCTCTTTTACTACGTGTTAATTCACTATTATTTTCATTGCTCCCAGTGTTTCTTTTTACGTGGTATATTATTGGAAAAACTATTCCAAAGTAACAACTTCCATACCACCGTGCAGGAAGCCTAAAGTAAGCCTTATTCCCACATACATAATAGATTCCAGGAAAAACTGAATCTGTTCCTCCTTTTAGTCCCCAACCTCCAAGAATTAAGAAATTATGTTCACATTCACTGGTACCAATAAAAAGATTGTTATACTCAGTCTTTAACCTATGTAGACAAATTTTCCCGGTCTTTACAAAATCCAGAGCCATAGCAGCTTGAGCCTTGCCAGGTGTGTAACTACCCTCTTTCTCAGCCCAAGGTGGCAGATGAGCCTTATGCTCAGATGCTTTCTTTTGGAAATCTTGTCTTCTATCTTCTACTAAATTCAAAAATATCTTTTCTTCTTCATGTAACGAACATGTTAGATTGCTTCTATGTGCATGTGTTATATCTATCGATTTCATTGTTAAGAAAAATTCCCCCATAAACTGTGCATCTTGACTACTAAGCACTGGATTCATATTCTTTCGAATTGGAATCTCAGAAAATATCACATCTACATTCGAATAATAAAACATGAAGTCTCCCTGTTTTATAAAATAAACTAGTCAATACACTACATGATATGCCATAAGTTAATGGCAAATGATGGTATGTTAACCCTTCTGCTACTGATTCAGGTAATTTCATACAAACATAACAATCACTAACCTCCATGGTATCTACATATTGAAACAATAATTTTGTGAAAACATTCAAACTAGTGTCGTTATCTGTTACCTCATGATGAAACTCTGATTCATCTTCTGCCTTTAATTCTACTCTATCACTTCTCAAGTTATCTATTCTTCCCTTCGTTTCGTTGTTAATCTTTTTATCCATTATCAGAAGGTAAGGAATTGCTACGATCACAACTAACCATACTATAAGCACCACTACCAGACTACATATGCGTATAGCACAGCATCTTTTACAACATTTCCGTTTCGGTCTCCCAGAAACTCTGTCGTCAGGCATTTTGACAAGGAAGATTTCTCTTCTTATCTTTCTTCCAAGACTTTAGCGTTTATCAAGGTGGTTTTATTTCTTTCTCATAAGTCAGTTCCGCACTTGTTCCTTCGTCCCCACTTTCACTTGATTCTGAGCTCTCGTAATCTTCAAGGATGATATAAGTCCAATCAGGACCTTTAAATTTGTTGTTCACAAGTTTCAGTCTTTTGCTTTTTCGTTTTTCAGTTCCACTTGTTTGTCCAGTTAGGCTTGTCACTTCATTTACTTGTTCTGGATCTCCGCTTCTGGTCTCTATATGGTATCTTACTCTTTTAATGACACTAGGCCAATGATCACCTTTTCTGGTTTTCTTTGTTTGCACTGTCTCTTCACTTCTTATCTCTTCTTCAGAAGTTCTTTTATTTTCAAGCTGTGGCACAGTTTGTTTTTCTTCGTTTTCGGTTTCTTCTTCTATTTGTTCTTTTTCAGGTCTTATTGGTTTTTCTTCAGTTGCTCCAATGTGAGTTTCTAGTAACTGATCTTGTTCAGGATTTACGACTTCATGCTTGAGATTTTCGTGAGCTTCTTCTTGAATGTATTTTTCTAGATCTAACTGGTCCTGATCAGGGCTTATTGCACTTTGTACTTCTGCATCCTGACCGCGTTCTTCTAAACCTGTCTGTCCCTGCTCAAATTTTGTTGTTTCGTTGTTGATTTGAGCCCAATTTCCTCTCCCTATCTGGTCCTGCTCAGGTCCTTTTATTGTTTCATTTTCCTCTTCCTGAGCTGCTTCTTCTTCGCCTATCTGATCTTCTTTAATTTCTTCTAATTTTGCTCGGCTTCTTGTTCTGTTGTAAACTTCTGGTATTTCAAGCACTGGTATCCAGTCCTGACTTGTGCTCGGTTGTTCTTCAGCTTCTCTCGAATCTCTCACCTGGGATTCTTCAGCTGGGCAACCTTCAGCTTCCTCAGTTATTGATGCTGTCTGAGGATCTTGCACATTTCACTGCTGTGTTCGTAACTAGTATAACCTGACAAGGTTCGCCCCACCTGGGTGATAGACACGTTTCTCTCGTGTGATGCTTCACAAACACCCAGTCTCCGGGATTCAGATCATGCTCTTGCTCAGGCTGCCTGGGAACTGCGTCTTCCCCAACCTGGTGAGAGACAGAACGCACTAGGTCAGCCAATCCTTTGAAATAATCCAGAACCATATCATCAGTTATATTCAGCAGTTTACTTGTAGGTACATGTGCTTGTCTCATTGCTCTTCCCATGATTATTTCGTGCGGACTCAATCCGGTATTTCTATTAGGAATGCTTCTGAGTCCCATTAAAATAAGTGGCAATGCATCTGGCCAATCTAACGATGTTGATGCACACATTTTTGCCAGTCTTGATTTTATTGTGCCATTCATTTGTTCAACAACTCCAGAAGCCTCTGGGCGGTACGCACAGTGCAATTTCTGCTCAATTTGGAATGCTTCACAGATTATTCTGATTACATCGTTGTTGAAGTGACTTCCTCTATCTGATTCCAAAGTTACTGGGAAACCGAACCTAGGAATGAGTTCTCGTAGCAACAACTTTGCGACTGTAATACTGTCATTCCTTCTGGTAGGGTAAGCCTCCACCCACTTTGAAAACAGACACACTCATATGTCTGTACATATTTCAGTCCTCTACATGATGGTAACTGAATAAAATCAAGCTGCAATCTCACAAATGGACCTTCTGCCTTTCCAATTTTTCCCAAACCAATTACTGTTTTTCTTCCTGGATTATTCATTTGGCAAGTTAAACATCTCTGGCAAAGACTCTCTGCTGCAGCCCTAAACCTTGGATTGTACCAATTTTGTCTGAAAAGTCTAATCATAGCATCTCTCCCTACATGTGTGCCTCCATGATACATTCTGGCCATTTGTGAAATCAGCTAGTCGGGCATGACTGGTCTGCCATCGGCATAAATCCACACATCGTCGTCTGCCCTTCGAGAGCATCCCATTTTAATCCATGCATTTCTTTCACTCTCGTCAGCATCATCTTGCAGTCTTTTCACATCATTCCATGTTTCAGGTGGCGCATATAGCATAAGTTGGCAGCTGATTCCCATTCTTTCAATCCTTTTATTTACTGACAATCTATTTTTGGCACAATGTTGAGCCACCAGATCTGCATATCTGTTACCGACTACCACCCAGTCATCTCCTGACTGGTGTGCGGCACACTTCACCACAGCCAATTCTTTTGGTGATTGTATTGCTTCCAGCAGTTCTTTTACAAACTGTCCATTTTTAATAGGGGATCCTGAAGAAGTCATGAAATCCCTCTGCATCCATAGTTGGCAAAAATCATGCACAACCCCGTAACCATATTGACTATCTGTAAATATAGTTACTTTCTGATTCTTCCCAATTTTGCAGGCTTTAATTAAAGCGATTAATTCAGCTACTTGTGCAGATTTGACTCCTGGTAAATAGGATGCTTCGACTATTCCAGTTAATTGACATACCGCATATGCTGCACTTAGTTTACCATCTTCATGCCTTTGGCATGAACCATCCACAAACAGCTCCCTGTCGGGGTCTCTGAGAGGCAGTTCCTGTATATCAGGGCGTGGTTTTGTGCACAATTCTGTGACTTGTAAACAATCATGTTCCTCTTCATCATCTTTGACTTCCTCATGATACAGATCTGGTAGTAAGGTAGCAGGGTTTACAATTGTGCACCTGACAATAGTTACATTTTCAGCACCTAAGATTATTCTTTCATATTTAGTCAGCCGACTAGGAGTAAGATGCTGAGTTCGGGTTCTTGTCAGCAGAATCACAACTGAATGTGGAACAAACACTTTTACAGGATGTCCCATTACAATTGATTCACTTTGCTCAATGCTCAAACATGTAGCAGCTACTGCTTTTAAGCAGCCTGGCGACGCTGCTGCCACTGGGTCCAACGTAGCAGAACAATATGCTATAGGACGTCGGTCCAAACCATGTCTCTGAGTTAGGACTGAGAGTGCACAATTCTCTCTCTCATGACAGAATAACACGAATCCCCTTGTATAATCAGGCATGCCTAGGGAAGGGGCTTCACACAAAGCATTTCTCAATTTTACAAAGGCTCCTACGCTCTCATCATCCCATTCAACTGGGTCCTTTGCCTTCTTTTTCGTCATTTGAATCAATGGGTTTGCTAGCAGCGAAAACCCTACTATCCACTGTCGACAATATCCCACTATTCCAAGGAACATTCTCACTTCTCTTTGGGTTACAGGCATTTGCATTTTCTTGATTAATTTTACTCTTTCAGAGGTTATCCTTCTTTTTCCCTTCTCAATTTGGTGTCCTAAATATTTAACTGCTGTTGTACAAAACTGTAATTTTTCAGGTGAGACTTTATGCCCTTCTTCAGCCAAGTGATTTAATAGTAAAATGGAGTCGACAACACAGTCCTCTCTAGTGTTAGATGCCACTAGCAGATCATCTATATACTGCACTAAGACTGAACTTCCTGGCATCACTAGCTTCTCTAAGCACTTTTTCAAGATTTGATTAAAGATGGAAGGACTCTCTGTGTACCCTTGAGGAACACGATTCCATACATAGACTTTGTTCTCAAATTTAAATGAAAAAAGATACTGGCTATCTGGGTGCAATGGTATGGAAAAGAATGCTTGGCATAAGTCAATCACAGTAAACCATTCTGCACTCCAGTGAATCTGGTATAGGATTACTGCAGGATTTGGCACTATAGGACAACAAGGTTCCACAATCTTATTTATTTTGCGTAGATCTTGAACAATCCTATACTTTCCACTAGGTTTCTTCAAACCCATGATTGGTGAATTACAAGGGCTACTCATTACTTCTTTTAATATGCCTTGTTTTACCATTCTGTTAATTTCCTCAATAACTCCTGCTTTTACTTCTGCACTCATTTTGTACTGTCTGGTATTTGGGAAAATTGCACCTTCCTTTACAGTGATTTTTACTGGGTCTATTTTGGCCATAAGTCCTACTTCTTTGCCTGTGAAATCCCATACTATGGAATTTACTGTAGTTCTTAATTCTTCAGGCAACTCGTCTTTTGTTATCAAAGAGAACATCTCATCTACTTCTGTACCTTGCTTTGCAATCATAATTTTATATACATGGTCTTCATCCGGGGTCTGGACTGCGACACCATCCGGTGTGCAGAAAATTGTGCAATTCATTTTGCACAACAAATCTCGGCCCAGTAAGTTTACTGGACTGGAATCACACACTACAAACTGATGCATTTCTCTAAAATTTCCAATTTTCACTTCCATTGGTTCGGTAAGAGGTGTTCTAATTTTACGATTGGCTACACCCACAACTTGGATAGCTTCTCCAGAGAGAGGAAGGTCTGGGATGTCTGCTGTTCTCACAGTAGACCTGGTAGCACCAGTGTCCAAAAGGAAAGTGATATCATTACCCCTTACTTTCCCTTCAACATATGGACCTGACTGGTCTACCGGCAAGGATGCGCCAAGTACGCACTCCTTCTCCCCTCTCCTAGGCACCATCATTGATTATATGGATAAAAGTCATCCTGTAAAAGAAATTGTGAAGTTACATAGTCATTCTTACCACTTCCTCCTTGATATCCGACGTCTGTACCGTGCTTTGCTCTGCTTACATTACCCTGTATAGGTGCAGGTGGTAACTGACTCTGAGGATTTACATCCTGTTGTGAGTCATTCTGCGTCTGTGGATTTAAATTATGATTTGGGCCATTATTATTTTGAATCTTTTTACATTCATCCTTCCAATGCCCCAATTTTCTGCATCCATGACAAGGAAATTTCTTTTTAGCCTCTTCTCTACTCATTCGTCCTCTCACTTTACCACCATTTCCTGTGTCACCATTCGTTCCAGAATCTTTTCCCTGATTATCATTTGGATTATCCAAATTAATTCCCTGTCGCTCAGCCATTTTCACCTGAGCCCACATCACTTTCTCTTGCAGTTTCTTGTGCCTATCTTCAATGTCGTCTCCACAATATTTTGCATATTTCAAGATCTCATCTATGGGTTTCCCTTGCCAGCACAACATGTGCTGCTTAATCATCTGACAAATCTCTGGCTTTAATCCATAAACAAATCGGTAAACAAACTGACTCATGTTTTTATCTCCAATGTCCTCAAATCCACTATACTGGTTGAATACCTGCAATAAACGTTCATAATAGGCATGTACCGATTCACTTGCTTCTTGGGTAGTTCTGTCTATTTTCACCCAATCCGTTTCTTTTGGTGGTATTTTCCCTTTCAGGTAAGTTATTACCTGCTGATACTTTTTCATTACATCACTTGATGGAGCACCTGTCTTTGGATCTCTAGGATACTCTTCACTCGGCCAATCAACTGTAATTTTACAATCTGTCCACAAATCGGCAGGTACCACTATGTCGAACAAACCATCCAAGTCCTTCAACAATACCTTTGACACTTTCACAAACCTCTCAACCTGCTTGTACCATTCAATTGGTTTTTCTCTCAACTTTGGAAAATCATTCGTAAACGACAAAATATCCTGTCTACTCCATGGGACATGAACATAACCTCCTCCAGGTACTTCTCGCATCGGGTACATCTGATCTGCTTTCCCTGTTTCTTTCATTAAATATTCAGAAGTGGTTCTACTGTACCGTGCCTCTTCCTTTTTCTTTGTCCACCTAGCTTTCCATTTATCTAAATCTCCCCATTTCTGTAAAACTGACATTAATTCTTTCACTTGTAGTTTTCAGCCAGAGGCATTCATGTTTTCTAAATCTTTGTCAGAAAAGTCTGCTCTATAGGGTTTCTGTAATACTTTTGACTTCCCTATTTCAATTCCCATTTGTAAAGCCAAATCTGAAAATTTCTCATGAAATATTTTTATATTTCTAGTTATACTTCTGCATACGAACAATAGTTCTTCTTCATCATAAGTATTTAGCCGTTCTACTCCTACATTTCCTGCTATCATTTCTTCTAACTCGACTTTTAATTTGTAGATGTCCATGATCTTTGGGGGTGAACTGTTTGTCTGATCCTTGTGCCCACCTTTCTAAGTCTTCTGGCGTTACTACTGTGGCACTCTTAGTTCCAGATGAGGTTACTATATTTACATCTTTGGAGCAACCAGGTGTTATTCTTCTAGGAGTACTATTTATAGATCCTCGAATAGGTAAATCCATTAAGGATATCATAGATTCGCAATCACTGATTTGATCATCAATTATTACAGGTTCAGATTTTGGGATTTCTACAGGTGTGGGCATTGCTAATGGTTTCGGATAATTTACCTTATCACCATATAAGGGAACCACTGGACCAATTGTTACAGGTATGGTCAGGGAATCAGGATGTGCATTCAACTGTGTTATTTTCTGTATCAATTCTGCTCTGTTTTTGTCTATAGCTTCCTTTTCCTTATCCTGAAGTACCCTATTAACTGGGGGATTATGCAATACTTGCGATACCAATGGTGTTCTTAACTGTGGTGCACTCCGGGTGCATCCACTTGCTCCTTCCTGATATGGGGGCGGGTTCTTTAATATTTCTTCCATAAATTCGTCTTCAGAGTCTCCAAATCCTGTCAAGTGTTTTGTCTTTTCTGTGCATTTACTCCCTATCGATTCTTCTGCCATTAATATTGGATACAAACCTTCTGTAAGCATCGCTCTTCTCCACTGTTTCATTTGACCGTCCCTTGACTCATTTTGGTATCTAGGAAAAAATCCCCGATAACCCCTACTACTTCTGGATCGGTCACGTTCGAATGCCTCAGTTTCCCACTCTTCTAAGGCTTCGTATTGAGTTAATCTTGGTCTGGGTTCTAAGTCATTCATCCTCAATCTCAAATTTTTAAGAATTCTCCCATTGAAAGTGCCATTCTCTCGGAATGCTAATATTCCATCATTTTTTGTATATTCTATCTAATTCTCTAACCATACGCAAGTATGATAACCTCTCTCCATCATCATAAATGAAGCGGGCGTTTTTGCTGGTGGAATGATAATTCCTTCTCTAGTTTTGATAGGTTTATCCTTCTTAAAAAAATTCTTAACCTTTTGTAGTAATGACATCTTCCTCTTTTCTCCGTACATTTTTGGTAACTCTCTGTGTATAAAATTATATTCTGCAAAACCTAGGAATCTCCTATCCGGACGAGTTCCTATTAAAGTCGGATCGCGTTTCCACATATAATTTTCACTATCCACTTGGATTTCGACTTCTATGTTAACAACCAATTAAATTCCAGCTAACATTTATCTCTGAACCAATCCTAGTGCGGCTTTTCAGTGACGTTTGTTCTGACAACCCCTCCTTTACAATCTGCGCCTTTCTGTCCCTCGCTGTTTCGACCAATCCCAGCGCGACACCTGTGACGTCAGTACTACTCCTGACTCCTGACCCCTCCTTTACAAGAGTCTTTCCACGCCCGCAGTTTCAACCAATCCCAGCGCGGCGTTTTGTGACGTCAATTTCCTCTCCGGCAACTGACCCTCCCTTTACAAAAGCGTACGCAAAACTTTATTTTCTCTACGCTTCTTATTAAAATTCAGTAACAACATAAAACATTCGCTATCGTGCCAGTTTCTCTAAATTGGAAAAGATAGTTTCTCTCACACTTAGTAAAACCTTTACGTTTACTAAACATACACTACGAGTAAAACCCTTCTGTTTACTCTTCACGTAAGCTTCCGAAATACCTGCTACTCCTTCAATGTTACCCTTTCTAGGTAATATAACATCAAATTTTACAAGCGTATTCCTTTGCTATTACTCACACGCATAGGGTCCCTAACAAGTACTGATAGCCCTGCTTAACTTTTCAGTACTATTTCTGCCTGACAGATAACCTCACTGCAGTATGGCTTCCACTTACCATCCGCTATTCAATTTTTCCCCGGGGAATTCTGGACAACATAAAACAAACTTTTGAACAAACGGATGTTAGTTTATAAAAATAAAATTCTCATTACCCAATTAACAAAGTACAACCATCCTCTGATAACCAGAAAACTGATCCAGCGGGTTACTAGCAACAAGCATTCATACACCGAATACTCACCTGGGCCCATACATTCATACTACGCTTAGCAATTTCCGCTGGGGGGTCAGTTGTACTCTTTATCAATATCCCTGCTACCAATTACTTTTCTGATTGAAGAGTAATGACTTACCAATGGACCCTTTGATAATTGGGAAGTTTAAAATGAGTGACATTCATTACAATTCATAATTCTAAAATAATCACTGAGTCAGGAAGTTTTAAAATGTTTATCTAAAGTTTAGCAGAGTAAAATACAGAACCACATGATACTTAATCGTATATCAAGGATGAAGCATAATAATCAATTGTCAATCAATGACGGTTCCTCAGAAAGAAGAAGATAGAGACAGCAGCACAACTAAAAGTTGCGTTTATATTTACCTAAAGGTGCGAGAAACCAAACCCCTCGGCCAAGGAGTTGGAAAGATAGGACTCAGGTAGGATGAAGACCAAAGACCTCCGGACCAGGATCAGGATCAGGACAGGATAGGTGACCTCTCTATCAACGACGCCTGCGTCGTTCCCCTCTCTGATACTTCGCTTCTCCTTGCTTCTCTCGAGTCGTCTTCTAAGGATCCGCCGCCCCCACCTCAGGACCTCTCTGGACAGCGGTTCAGTCTGCAATCGATCAGCTTGTCATGGATCTCGAACTGGCTGAGCTTGTGCGTCCTAATGCTGGAGCCTGTGCTAACTAATTAGCTAATTCTATATCTATTATACCCTTCTACACCCAGGTACCTCCCATTAATGTTTCAAAATTATGGGACCACTACTTCTGATTGGACGGGGACAGGGGGTTGATCCTCACACCATGTCAATTTAGTTCAATTTCTTTAAGTCCATTGTTTTAAAATACCGCCCATCACAATTAATACATTTGCTTTATTTCCCACCCGTTTCCCATTGATTCCGAAATACATTTTGTATACATTTGTATCGACTTCAGGTACATTTCAGATGAACTTGTGAACCAGGCTTTGCGACCTTGGAGGGCTTCCAAGTTGACTTCATCTTTTCCTCTGGTCAGCCTTTCAGGGCGCATGCGCAGAACCAATGTCTCTCGAGCGGCAGTTCAACCAACCCAGGCCCAATTATGAACTTATAAAAAGTCAAAGAAGAAAATATTAAAATCACAAATAAATGGTTTCACTGTATACCCACTCTTTCTACTCTATTCCCATTTAATTAAAATCTATCCCGCATTAATAGCATTAGAATATCACAGTTATTAATTGCAACATGTGAGCAAGCTGTAGCACGTGAAAACATTAAGCAGCCATTTTAATACACACTGCGCAGAAGCAAAGATTTCCCTCCAAGCAAAGAAAGACGTCATACCACGTGATATGGTTGACACATGCGCACTGAGGTTCCCGTGCTTTAGCGGCCATTTTGGATTTAGACAAGCGTTATTTGTTCATTTAAACACATAGGCAAGCTTCTCTATGATTGTATTTATGTGTGCATTTGTTAGTACAGACATTAAAAAGATTAATAATTAATACTGTGAGAGGATTGCTTACGAGCAAGTCTCATTGTGAGTTCTTGCTCCATCACCAATGAGGTTCACAAGGTGTGGTAATAACATGTCATCCACACTGGTGGGCAGGATTCTTGAGGGCATTTGGTCTGGAGAAGCACTGACTCGGGACGTGTGTGGGAACAATTGCAGGCAATGGCAGCTAGGCACGCTGCACGCCACACCAGTACGTGTGTTGGCAGTGCTAGGGATTACAAGTATGACTGATTTGCAGACAATGGACACGTCAGATTGTCTGCCTACATCACTGGCCCTTCACAGGACGACCCCTGGCGAAGAGGCGCCAGTCAGATGTCAAGGGATATTCAAGCGATGTTCACGGGTTGGATGTTTCTTTACACAACATTGGTACAGTGCGAGAGACCTTTGTCCTTTTTGTCTCCTTCCCTCATTTCAGTCCATGCTGGCCACGAGGCATGGCGATGTATGTAATTTCACTCTCCTTTCCTGGACATGCCATGTGTGTGAAGACGACTCAAAGGTCACACACTCTCATCCCTTCACAGTGTAGTGAGCAGCTGGTCACTGTTCTAGTTGTTCTGACGTACCAGGCACTCCCAGAGGGCTGGCTTACCCCCCACCCCACAGCCACCCAGCACAGGCATCACTGGACCTGTGTCCCTGCCAACAAACGGGGCCGGACGCACGTGCCCTGGGCCAGTTCTCCCATACAAGTACAGTGTCTGTGTGGTTACTTTATATGCATGGGGGCCTCGTGCCCCATGACATTACACATAGGGTGCACCAATCACTTTGGGCAAATGGGCTGTGATGTGTGATGTAATTCGCAGGTCGCCAATGCAAATGCAGTATGTGTTCGCATGCCCGGGAGCTGGCATCCGCAGCGATGACACGCATTGGCTCCAATTGAATGATGCAGGGTTGCGGTCGCAGCTTCCGGGCGACCGCAGTGTGGCACACACTATGCGAATGAGCCATCAGCCAATGGGGGCCTTCGGCGGCGTACATATTTTGATATTGCGGTGTGCGCGCTCTGCAACTGCGGGGCTCGTCATTGGCCCCAATTGCCTTCAGGGGCACAGAGGGTCACTCATGGGGATTGGGTGGGCCTCGCACTTTGCATTTGGCAGGTTGCCACGTTCATCGTGGTGCCGCCACGCTTGCTGGGAGTTGTAGTTGTTATGGGGTTGCATGCATGGAGATGTTTGGTACGTACCTCTGCTGTTGGGCACAGTGGCATCTTGTCTGCCGGAGGTGCAGCAGGTAGTGCAGCGGGAAGGCCTGTGGTGCTGGATCCATGGCGGCTCCGGTGGTTTAGATGGCTTCTGTGTCGGCTCTTCCTCTCCGTTGTTGTATTTCCGCCATCCGCAATGTGGTGGTTTATACGCTGCGGTGGGAAGGGCTGTTTGCAACATCGTGATCTGGTTAGCGGACGGAACGTGTTTCCACATGCCGGTCCTGCTCAGTTTGCTCCGTCCGCCACCCTTGCGTACGCAGAAAACGTGCGGAGCCTGACAGACCGCGGCGGACAGTATAAGGCCTCTGTTGGACCATTGTGATTTGGTGGTCGCAATGACCGCACCTGGGGCGGACGACATGACGGTTTTCCGCCACCAGCACGGATGGGCTTCCGTCCGTCATCGTAATAAGCCCCTAAGTGTAGACCTGAAGTCCAAGTTTAGAACTAAAGTCTAACTACTACTACTAGAGTTAGACTTTTTGTCAAAGTTTAGACCAAAAGTCTAATCTTAGACCAAAAGTCTAACTTTAGTAGTAGTAAAGTTAGACTTTTGGTCTAAGTTAGACTTTTGGTCTAAACTCAGACCAAAAGTCTAACTTTAGTAGTAGTAAAGTTAGACTTTATGTCTAAACTTAGACTTCAGGTCTAATCTTAGGGGCACATGCATCACTGTAGGCCAGTGGTTCCCAAACTGTGCGCCGTGGCTCCCTGGGGAGCCATCAAACCTAGCCAGGGGAGACGCGCACCAAGCACTTTAATGCATTTAATGTTGAAGGGTCTGTTGGCTTCAGTTAAACTAATGAGACTTAAACGCATGATGTCGATGATTTGTAAGTGACATGCCTAAAGCTGTAAACGTAGTGCTTAATTGATGGCATGTCGAGGGAGATGATCTCCATATTTCACTGGATCCCCAATTTTGTTAGACTCGTTAATAGTTTTGTTTTTTTCCAAATGCATTTTACACCAATGCAAGTTATCAGGAAAGTGCAGTTGTCCTGTCTATTAAACACACTAAGTATTATTAAGTATTGACATTTGTACTTGAACCATAGGTACTTCCAGTACACATTTCTTTCAGTACACACACATTTCCAGACAGGCCTGTTCTCTCCTTGAGCACAGGCAAGTAAAACACCATATATGGCATAATGCCAATATTTGGAAGCAAGAAAGAGGGACGTTTAAAAAACAAATCAGAGGAATTTATTTTACTTGCATTGATTTGGAGGCAATTTTATGGAGGAGACAGCAAAAATAAAGCTGTATGTGGGTTAAAAAATCGTGAGTCACCCTGCTGAGACAGGTGTGTTGGCACGTATGACATGGGTAGAAATGGAAGTGCATGCAAATGTTCTTCAAGCGCAAAACAACTTTGGCAATGGGGCCTACTTGCATAGGGGTGCTATCTAGCACTGTAAAGTGGGATAAAAAAGTTTGAGAGGGTACTTTAAAAAAGGCATGGGCAAAGAAGTGTAACTAGGAATATTTTATTAGAGGCGCCGCCTTAGTAATACGAAACACCCTGCGTATATGATTATAAAACCTTCATCAGCTTCATCCCAATTATTTTCAGGGAGAAAAATGTAAGTACTCCAGAGGCCGGGCTTACATCCCCACACCCTCCCAAAAAAGTAACAGTGGGAGCCACGGGCAATGGCCAAAGGGTCAAGGGAGCCGCGGGTCAAAAATGTTTGGGAACCACTGCTGTCGGCAATTGCGATTCCATAATTGCGATTATTAAGGAATCGCAATTATGGAATCGCAATTGCTTATGCATGTAGGTTTCGCTAAAATATTAGCGATTCCTACATATTCCTTAATTGTGAATTGCAAATTGCGATTCACAATTAAGGAATAGCTTCCCATTCATTCCTATGGGCCTAGAGGCCCATAGGAATGAATGGGAATTGCATGCGCAATTTACGAGTACCAAATAGGTACTCGCAAATTGCGCATGCAATTTCAAGGGTGCAAGGGGGCAAAAGGCCACCCTGATGCACCCCTGAAAATGGCATGTGATCACATGCTGCGCACACACATGCCCCAAGGGAATGTGTGTGTGCAACATGGCACTTTGAAAAATGCACTTTTGTTCTTTTTTCAAAGTTTTCGCAAATTACCATCAACTTTAAATTGATGGTAATTTACGATCCCAAATTGCAAAATCGCAATTTTGAAGTGCGTCATGCATTGCATTTAGGGAATCACAATTTGCGATTCCCTAAATGCATTCGCAATTTAGGTAATCGCAAAATTTGCGATTCCCTAAGTTGCGAAATTGCATTTGGGTTGATGCATCCCAAATACAAAAATACCGGTCGCAAAGGGGCAGATTCTGCAAATCTGCCCCTTTGCGACCGGTATTTACAATGGTGCATGTGCCCCATAGACTTTTGGTCTAAGTTTACTTTTGTGAATCAGGCCCATAGTGTTAAAGTGTGTATAGTCAATTAATGTTATTAGTTTTTTTTATTAATAATATTTTTTTAATTGATTATTAATTATGTTAATTATGGAAGTAAATTTAATTAAAAATGTTGAAGTGTTTTGTTATTGGTGTGGTGTTATAGGGTAGGAAATAAAATAAATACATTTATGTATTAATACATTTTTTTGTTTGTAAATATTTTCTAGTTTAATAGAGTTATTTTTTATAAATGTATTTATTTTATATATTATTTGCAGGTTTTTGTTATATGTAATTAATATTATAATATGTTTTCTTTTTATATATTTAATATATTTGATTTTTCATCTTTCAAATATTCTTTATTTATTTTTAAGATTTTTTTAAATTTTTAATATTTTTTATTTTGTTTTAACTGTTTGAGTGTGAATAGTAATTTTTGTCTCTCCGCTATCCAACACTTTCCCTAATGTTGCACTCACTGGAGTGGGAATAGTAATTTTTACCTCTGCTATCCAGCACTTTCCCTACTGTTGCACTCACCGGAGTGGGAATAGTAATTTTTACCCCTCCACTATCCAACACTTTCTCTACTGTTGCACTCACTGGAGTGGGAATAGTTATTTTTACCCCTTTGCTATCCAACACTTTCCCTACTTTTGCACTGATTGTATTGTGAAATTTAAGTTTAAGTATTTTTTAATAGTTTAATGTTTTAATTTATTATAGATTTTTGTTTTTTAGATTTTAAATCCTTAATATATATTTTTATTTTTTATATTATTTTAAACTTTTAACCTAAATTAAAAATAATAGCTTATTAATTGTTTTAAAGTAAATATATATGTATAAATTATTATGGTTGTGTTTATTTTTTTATTAAGTTTATTTGTTATATTTTATTAAAATGTATATTAACTTTATTTTATTTTGTTAAAATTATATTTAATATTTAATATACATTATTTTATTTTTATATAAAAGTCGATATTTTATACATCTATATTTTTTACATCGATATTTTTGTACTTACCTGTTTAAGTATAGGAGTCGATATTTTTGTTGTCTATATTTTTTACTCGATATTTTTTACATCGATATTTTTTACATCGATGTTGTGTCAGTGAACCGTATATATTGTTACAGAAATGGCCTTATAGCCTATTTAAATATCAATCCATACTTACAGTATCCACAAAGTGTATGTTCCTCACTAGTCATATGCATATTTCTCAACTGCACCTTACACACAAGCTGAACTCCAGAATTTGAATAGTACCCTAGAAAAAATATATCAATGTAAAGAGTCTCTTAGTTGTAAGTAACATGTGATAAGTCGAACTGAGTTTCTCTTTCTTTTAAATCCCTTCTTTACTTTTCCATGTCTCACCTGTAATATGTTGCTACACGTCACTCCTCACGATGCCAAAATTCATATTGTTTTGATAACGGTGTGTTCCCCTTGATACGGGTCTCTGTAAAAATAGAACTATTGTCTGTCACACTTGGATGTATAATCATGTATGTACTGCTTTTTTTGTTATGTTTGTGGTATAACCTTCAAAGCTTTTTAAGGAGGAAATACTGTCTACGTTATATCCTGTGAAACATAGCTTTAAATCAAACATTTCAAAACCAGAAAAAATAGTGATGTTTCATTCTCTTGCCCACATTAACTTTCAAAGCCTTTCAAGGAGGAAATACTGTCTACGCTACAACTTGTGAGACACAGCTCAAAATCAACCATTTCAAATCCCTGCCTATCAGCCATTGAAGCTCTCTCTACTCACCCCAAATTCCTTCTCCTGTTGTGTACCTTCCCGTCCGGTTCAAAGTGCAAGGATTGAGATGTTCCCGGCCCCTCTATTTCTACTTTGGCTCTTTTATAATTGGAAACACCTGTGTGCGCGTGAAAAACCGCTATGTCCATATTTTCTACTCCCTTGGTCTTTTCCGTGCCGGTAGGCTCACTAGTATGCCAGCCACTATCTTGAGTTAAAAAATAACACAGTGACAAAAGATAATACCAAATATACACTATTCTACTTTCGAAGTGTTTATCGTCATAATGTCTTTTTTATGAAAAACTAAATTCTTTTATTTCAATTAGGCAATCCAGGGGTACAAACCGTCATTCCTACGATTAACTTGGTTCTACTTCTGACTTACACTGCCTCTATGCTATGTAGGAAGAGTATGCTGTCTAAGGCCTACGATGTGCTTTTAAAGTCAAGATGAGGTATTCTAGAGCTGATAGGAGGAAAAGCCTTGCAGTTGTGATTCATTTCTTCTCTACTGGGACTTGAACCCTAGTTGTCAATGATCACGTTGCTCAGTGTCTAACACATGTATCCCTTGAGCATTACTGGAAAACAACTCTTGAGTAGTAACATCTGTATCCCTTGAGCATTACCTGAAAACAACTGTTGAGTCGTAACATCGGTCCCCATACTTTGTCCATTTTCACCATTATCTAAGTGTCTTAAGTGTCTGTATGTTCTTTTAGCTCTATTGATAATTTACAAATTGTAACCTCGTCTACTGAATCTCAGTGTAATGTCCTCAGCTACCTTCTCGCACTCTTGCTGTTCACTACAGTCACGTTTGGCTCTCCTCAAAAGGGATAGTGTCAATTTGTCTCTTTAGATGTCCTTATTAACCCTGGGCGGAGTTCGCGGAGTTGCACTACGCGCGGGAGCCCGAGTGGAACGTTTGCCTGCAGTTTGAGTCCGCATACCGCCCAGAGAGGGGGACCACAGTGCCCAGTGCACACCGCGCCAGAGGAGGCGCCACGCATCTTCCGCGCACCAGGAGGCGCTTAAGTGGCGAACAGGGCTCCCGCAGCGCGGGAGCCCGAGTGGAACATTTGCCTGCAGTTTGAGCCTGCATACCACCCGGAGAGGGGGACCACAGCGCCCAGTGCACACTGCGCCAGAGGAGGCGCCACGCATTTCCCGCGCTCCAGGAGGCGATTAAGTGGCGGACAGGGCTCCCGCAGCACGGGAGCCCGAGTGGAACATTTGCCTGCAGTTTGAGCCTGCATACCGCCCGGAGAGGGGGACCACAGCGCCCAGTGCACACCGCGCCAGATGAGGCACCACGCATTTCCCGCGCGCCAGGAGGCGCTTAAGTGGCGGACAGGGCTCCCGCAGCACGGGACGCGGGCGGACGTACCCGGGCCGCACCCGGGCAAAGGGCGGGCCTGTCCACGCCCGTCCAAGACCGGAGAAGACTGGGCTGGGCCCACCCTCTGACAACGGAGCCGGGGTGCAGATTCTACATCCCCAAAGGTACTGTTTATTCGTACAGCCCAACTTGCTAATTGTTTTCTAATGGCTAAACGTCTTAAACGTAAGGAGGTTCGTACATCCCTAGTGGGGGGGTATCGTGGGGACCCTCGACGCTTTTCTGACACAAGCGGAAACCGTATTGACTCATGAAATACAGTTAACGGAAAAAAGACTGTTGTTGGATACCCTGGTGACCCATAAAAGGTCATCACTAGGGGGCATAAGCAGGGCTAAATCTCCCGGAGGCGCCCATACAGATCCCGTACACCTACAAGATGATCTAGCACCCATGGACAGACCCGGGGGGGAAGCGGACCCTGTGATCCTGAATCTAGGAGCTTCCTCGCATATCCTCTCAGATACCTCAGGTACGGGGGTGGCTGCGGTGGGGAGTAGAGACACGCCAGTGCAGGAGGCGTCCTGCTCT
Source organism: Calotriton arnoldi (assembly GCA_963921515.1). NCBI lineage: Eukaryota > Metazoa > Chordata > Amphibia > Caudata > Salamandridae > Calotriton > Calotriton arnoldi. The sequence goes on from CAWUFW010019584.1 coordinate 41,391, forward strand.
CTAGAGATTTTGCCCAATGTGCCTTCAGCATCCCTGTTCTCACTAGAAACACCAATAAAACCAGGGCCCAGGACAAGAGAGGTTACAACCAGATCTAAGAAGCACCTAAGGGTTAGTCCAAGGGGGGACGATATGGGCTCGGCCCCATCAGCCAATAAAGAACCGCCAGCTAAACGGCCCAGGAGCGGTGCCCCCCAAAGACCAAAGCAGAAGCCAAGAGAAAAACAGCCACCTTCCAAACGACCACATGAAGATCTTACGGCCGTGGGAGGGTTAATAGGGCACCCTATACAACAAGGTTCAGACCCGAGCCCTCCGATTCCCGACTGCAATAATGATCACTGGAGACGACTTGAGACATTGGTCACTGTACTGTTGGATCCCTTACTTTGTAAACTACGGTCAATTGAGGAGAAACTCTCGGTGATTGCACAGTCAAATAGCATGTTAGCAAATATATCTAATATAGGGGGGTGTCGCTGTAATCATCCTGTTCAATCAGTGGCGGTGTCATCTGTTGTTCAGGGGGCATCGGTAGGGGGTGAGCCTGTGACAAGGATTCCAGTCTTATTACCTTCAACAGGCTCTGAACCCCGGCTAATCCAACAAGCTGACAGGGTACATGACATGGTAAATTATATACCCCAACCTAACATTGCAGCAACCCGTCCCAAGGTGCAACCCGGGAATGTGTGTGTGAGGAATGCAAGGGTAAAGGAGGCAGGACCAGATATGGCTGAGCTGGAGAACCGGCACCACACCCCAAAGAGGGATGTTGATTATCAACAACAAAGGAGAGGGGAAGATATGCTAGTTGCCCCCCTTAGCACTGAGCTCCCAGTAATAGATCTCCACCCGGCTAGCTGCCCATACACAGTGATTTTGACAGGTGTCCCCGGACACAGTAACGCACAAGAGGAGTCCACCCCTCAGTTGATCAATAAAGTGGCGCACTGGATGTGCAAGTATGCCAGATTTAACATCAAAGAGCATCAGCATATTCTTATGGCGAGGAGGGTGTCTTGGATTGGGAAGTCGAGGAAAGCTTTCCCAGGAGACTGTGTTATTGTCACGTTCAGACACCCCGAGCTGGCGCGTGGGATCCTCTCGTACTCAGCTGGTGTATTCGCCCTAGAGTCCAGCGTTAAATCACTGCCCACGGGGTTTTTTGATAGACCAGTGCCCAGTCTCAATCACATACAATGCTACGCTGGACAGGATCAGGGAACTGGGTGGGTTGTCAGGCCTGTGGCGGTAACTAATACATTCGCACCATTGAGGGACCTGAACGATATTGACTGACTATCCCATAGGGAGGAACGGGGAGGAGCTAGTGATAGCCACTCAGTCAATATTGGTTTAGTAGAGTGGAGTGTGCAATCCTATATAGGGACAACACTGCCATCACCGGGGAAGACCAGGGAATTTGATAACCGGGAGATAAACTTGGTGGGTAGGTCCGCAAGCCCGGGGAGTAGCACCGGGCCTACTGACCCAAGTGTGGGGAGTAGTGGGGGAGACATAAAAATCATCTTGTGGAACATAGCTGGATTATCTAGCAAATTTGGGGAGGAGCAATGGCTCACTTACGTGAGGGAGTTCCACATAATATGTCTTCAGGAAACATGGGAGACAAGTAAAAACTTTTTTATTAAAGGTTATAAAACCTTCTTTTGCACAGCAGTTAGATCAGTGTCCGGTAGAGCAAAGGGGGGCCTGATTATGTTTATAGATTTGAGAATCCAGGGCAGTTGGAAGAATCTGGCCTGGGACTCAAATGTCGCCCAAGGATTAAAACTCTCTAATAATTCCTTTAGGGTAATTTTAATAAATTTATACAACACAATGTCAAATTTGCAGGGTGCGTGCAGTCTAAATGAACTAAGTATACGGCTGGAAAACACACGAGGGAAGGGGCTGGCTCAATCACAATTGATCCTAGCAGGGGATTTTAACTGCCACTTGTGCCCTCATCTGAGGGTGGCTCAGGGTGACAACCTATCCTGCCCATTAAGGAAAGGACCCCACCTGGAGCATACTCAGGTGGGAAGGGAACTGACTGGTCTTTTATTTTCCTATGGGTTAACCCACACGATGGACGTGATCATTAATAAAAAGGGTAGTCTGGCTCCTCCTACTTTCAAAGGGAGAGGTTGCCACTCGTATATTGATTTTATTTTTGTCTCCCCTATACTGAAAAGAGGTGTATTAAAGTTTGATATTCATCATAGTGCGTTCAGCGATCACAACCCACTCATTTTAGTGCTCGAAACACAGTCACAACCGCAAGCGCCAAATAGACAGGAAAGGTGCTCGGCAATTGCCGTAACGGACCAAGGTAGAAGGCTAAGATGGGCTCAGGTTGACACTGATGCTTTTAATGCTTTCCTATTCGATAGAGGCCAGCAGGAAATATTGAAATGCCTAGATTTAGGAGTGGAAGGGGTGGAATTAATAGAGGTTTTCATGAATGTTGCAAACCTGGTGGACAATTTGTTGAAGACCTCCTCACGCGGGTATAGTGGGGGCCCCCAAGGTGGTTTGATAGCCAGTGTTCAGAAGCCTTAAGAGAGTTAAAAGGGGCACTTAAGCAGACACCCAGAGACAGGGAGCGGGTGGCTGCCTGTCGCTTAAGCTATAAACTAGCTGTCAAAGGAAGAAAAGGCAACCTACAACGTGCTGCCTGGGAAGAACTCATCGAGGCGGCCGAGTCGAAGGACTCTGCCCGCTTCTGGAGAGTAATTAACAACCCCTGTTTCTCAGATCCGAATAAGCCTGGGCTAAGTAACAATATCCTGCCAGAACACTGGCAGCAGCATTTTCAGGGCCTGTATAATCACCTTCAAAGCAAGGATAAGCTGCAGACCCTAATCGCGCAACTAAGTAGTAACCCTGTTGCCTTCTCGCTGGACGAAGTAACCTTAGGAATAGAGGGCTTGACGAGGAATAAGGCACCAGGGCCAGATGGGATCCCTCCGGACCTCTTTCGTTCCAACACGGAGGTCTGGGCCCCCCTTCTAACTAGGGTTCTAAACGCAGCAATAAACACAGCCATGCCAGCATCCTGGTCTTCCGCTATCATTGTGCCAATTTTTAAGAAGGGCAACAGGGACAGTCCACACTGCTATTGGCCAATATCCCCGATAGATGTCTCAGCGAAGGTCCTGGGGTGGGTGATTTTAAACAGGTTGATGGATTGGGCAGAGGCGACACAAATCATCACGGACGCGCAATATGGGTTTCATCCGGGGAAATCCACTGTAGACCAATGTCTCAATCTGTACCTCATCACCGCAAAATACACTGTAGTCAAGGTTGGGCGCTATACTTAGCTTTCATGGACCTCACTGCGGCCTTTGATCGCGTGAATCGCACTAAACTGTGGGCTATAATGGGTGATCTTGGGGTAGACACAGCAATAATAAACATCCTTCAGTCGCTGCACTCCAACACAACAGCAGCTGTAAGATACACGCAAGATGGGAAGGTAACGGAGCATTTTAAGTGTTCTAGAGGGGTCAGACAAGGATGCATCTTAGCGCCATTCTTGTTTACTATACATATTAACGGTCTCGACGCTACTTTGCGCAACATTGAGGCAGACCTGCCAAGAATAGGCGATAGAACAGCCCCGATTCTGCTTTATGCAGATGACGCAGTGCTTCTTGCCCGTACCCCACACAGTTTGCAGCTTTTAATTGACGGCTTTGTGAAATTCATGGGTAATCTGGATATGTCCCCCAACCTCGCAAAATCATATGTCATGGAGATGGGAAAGAAGCCAAGCAAATCTTATAATTACACCATAGGCTCATGTACCCTAGGCAAAGTCCTGGGCATGTTTTTTGATAGTCGCCTGAATTTTAAACACTTAATAGAGGAAAAGTGTCTGGCTTTGAACAGGTCCACAGGTTCAATTTCAAATTTTGCACAGAGGCTAGGGTGCTGGACCCCAGGTATGATTTTAAAGTTATATAACTCTATTTATTGCACCAAAGTCCTGTATGGAAGTGAGGTGTGGGGATTTGTTAAGACCATTAATTTGCAAAGGAAAGAGAACAAATATCTGAGGCGGATACTTAAGGTCCCTCATAGCACCCCAGCATTTAGTGTCCATGAAGAACTGGGGGTCAAACATATCTCAGATATGGTGGGAGTGAAGCCCCATGTCTGTTGGCTGAAGATCTGGACTAACGCAGAGGTGGGTCTGACAAGGCTGGTAATTCAGGATTGTCTCTCTTTAGATCATGCAATGAAAATCCCATGGATAAAATATGTCAGGGATTCTTTTACTAAATTAGGACGCGCAGATCTGTTTAACAAACCGGAGACAATAAGACCCAAAGACAAGGGTGATACCAAAGCGTTGTACTTAAAGTTTGCTATGGCGCAACGCGAAGTCGTCGAACTGGAGAAACACTCAGGGGCCGATTCCGATCTCGGTCGGAGGCGCACCCAATACCATTCGGTCGGGAAAAAGCCATGCGAAAGCCTGTTTCCCGACCGAACCGTACGCGGGTCCGGCCGAGCGAGTACGATGCGACCACCGACCGACTCGTCCGGGCGTCCCGACTGCTCCGACCGACTCGCTCGGACTCGAACCGCTCCGACCGACTCGCTCGGACCCGATTCGCACCGCGCAATGGAGACGTTTTCCGGCCGGGTAAGTACGATGCGCACCTCGACCGCTCCGACCGACTCGCGCCGTCCGACTCGAACTCGCTGTCGGAGCCGTACTTTGGGGGTCCGTGTCGGACCCCCTGTACGCGTACCCGTGCGAGGCGCACACAGGGGGACCCAAGGGTCCCCCTACCTGTGCGTGTACGCCGCGGTGCGCTCGCGGCGTACTCGCTGTAGGGGGCGCCCTTGTCCGCCTCGCACCCATTGAGGCAATGGGAGCCCGCGTACGCGTTGTACGACCGGCTCCCATTGAGTTCAATGGGAGTCCGACCGACTCGTGTCCGATAACATACGGACGCATCGTACTCGTTCGGTCGGACTGCACGGGTCCGATTCGGTCGGAAATCTCTCCGGGTCCGGCTCGGTCGGAGAGATTTCCGGCCCGAATCGGAATCGACCCCCTAGTGAGAGATCATGTTCTAGTTAAAACAACTCAGGGTATAGAACTATATTTAACATTAATGACTAGTGCTCACGACAGATTTTTAATTACCCGTTTCAGATTAAATTTTATTCACCATTTATTGGCAGTACCGGCAGGTTTTTTCACAAACCCAGAAGAGAGAGGGCCCTGTGGCTGCGACAATAGGTCTCCACAGGATACCCTTCATTTAGTTCTCCTCTGCCCGTATTATGCCTACCCCAGGAAAAAGTTTTTGAAGGGCCTGTTAAGGAAATCTAGATTCAGGCAGGCACGTATAGCTCTGCTGTTTTTAAAATTGTCAACTGATGTTTTTACTCTTTTCTGTGTGGTTAACTTTTTAAGAGCTGCCCTAAAGCTACGAACCACGAGGAGGGACTGAAAATATGATGTATCTCTGTTACCCCCCGCAATACACATGTTTAAGTGGTGGAATCATGTAAATGACAACTTTCTCTTAGCCTATTTTAGCTAAATGTATCCCTGTGAAATATTTTATGAATGACTTGTTATTTATATGCTTTTATGGTTTGTCTATCAAATCGAATAAAGTTATTATTATTATTATTATTACTACATGTCTAAATCTAAAAAGAAAATGCGCTGTTTCCTGTACTCCAAAGTAAGTGTAATATTATATTGATTGTTGTTAAGGTAATTATGGAATGAGCTGAGTGCTTCTTCACTTCCTTTCCAAATAACAAAAATGTCGTCTATGTACCAACCCCAGTATATTACATTTTCATCAAATAGGTCTTTCATTGTCCAGCCATGCTTCCTCTCATACAGACCGATGAATAGATAAGTATTAGAGGGAGAAAACCTGGGGGCGTGGCTTGACAGCCAAACATGGCGGACGCGTGAGCTTGAAGTTCTGCGCCGGCCCGTTACATATCCTGTCGCCATTGGAGTCCTGACGGGCCAAGTGGACGCCGCGGGCGGCCGGCAGTAGTGTAAACACTGCAGACCCGGCAGTGTTGCTTGTGGGGGCAGAAGCACCCGATTCCTCGAGAACTGGGCTGGAGATCCGTGGACGGCACAGCGCTCCCAGGAGCCGGAACTCAAAGAAGACCTGAGCAGGGGTGCGCTGCTGGTCTGGCCAATCCAGAGACCGCAGTGGCGCTCAGAGTGGATCCAGGACAGAGCCAGTGTACTGTTAGCCTATGGGCGGTTCCCCCCACAGGCCCGGGAGTGGTGCATCGAGGGCCGGGGCCTGGCGGAGCGTGGGCGGGCTCAGATGTGAGGCCGACTGAGAGGGGTGTTGGAGCTTGGAGCAGCCCCCGGGAGGCGAACGTTGCCGGGAGTGGGAAGCGGAGGCCGCAGAGAGCAGTGGCAGCTGCGGCCCATGGAGGAGTGCGGTAAGAGGCTGGGGAGCCATGAGAGCACTGAATAAATACACTAAGCACCTTGGATCGCTGCCGGGGATGGCACTGTCTTGGCAGTCTCCACATAAGAGAGGTACTTCCAATCCCCAAGCACGTGGTGGAAAGGAAGGCCCACGCTAGACTGTTAGGCCTGTCACCCTTTTTCACACTGGAGAGGGCACACCGAGTTCCGGCCAGGCCGCCGGCCCCTGGCTGCTCTCCACGCCCTGTAGTGGCTAATCTTCTGCACTATAAAGATAGAGACCACCTATTGCAGAAAGCACAAACAGACAGTCTATACACAGTAAATAATTGCAAGGTCTCTATCTTTCCCGACTACACACTGGAGGTCCAAAGAAAGAGGACCTCATATCTTGAAGTGAAGAAAGCCCTACGCAGTGAAGGCCTTCAGTACTCCCTAATGCTTCCTACACGCCCCCGCATCCTACTAGATGGACAGGCTCACTTCTGCGAAGATCCTCAAATGGCATGGGACTTGCTCGAGGCATACAGGGCTGGGAAGCCAACATCGAGAGGGGGAAGCCCCCGGGAACAACGCGATGGAGGAACCAGAAAGAGACCCAGGAGATGGCTCAGACAAGGCCAATCGAAAAAGCCAAGCCCTTCCCAGACAGAGAAGGAGAGAGCAGTGGCACTCCAGGCGGTAGCAGAGATAATGCAAGGTGCCAGAACCCCATCAGCGGCAGACTCACAATCGATAAAGGCAACGGAGGGATCTGACTCAGACATCTCCCGAGAAAGCAGTGTGGCCCTGCTGAATGTCACCCCAAGAACTGCCGATGAGATAATGTGATATAGATTAGGAGGTGACCTGGGCACCAGAACCTAAGTGTGGAGTACTGCGCCCTGTCGGCTGCCTGGGCCGGTATGAAAGGTGGGCCAATGCCCACAGGGCGAGACACCACTTTCTATCTATGGCTCCACCCCGATGAACCGGTCCTGTAACAGACGCTGGTCCGCATTGGAACTTGTTGATTTGGCTGAGGTTTGGTTGCCGAACTGCTCTGGGATCTGGGAGCTGATTGTTGTGGGAAGTTGTTCACAGTTTATTGTTGTTTTCTCTGCAGGATAGAAAACATGTCCAGAGCCTGGGAGTGGACTTGGTGGGATGGAGGAGGGGTGCAAAAAGATGAACCCAACTACAACTCATGACACTCACACCATACACTTTTAAATTCATAACATGGAATATTAGGAGTATGGGCTCGATAAGCAAGAGCCACAATATTCACAGTTATTTAAAGCGGAGGGGCGTCCAAGTCGTCCTTCTCCAAGAAACTCACCTTCTGCAGGGTGACATTGAGAAACTGTGTAGAAGATGGAGGGGGCAGATCTATGCAACTGGTTACTCAGCTTATGCTAGAGGGGCCTTGATTTGGATACGACCAGGGGTACCCTTTGAGGCCACAACCACCCAGATTGATAAAGAAGGGAGGTACGTTGTGCTTACAGGGAAGATGAGTGGCAGAGACGTCACAATTGGTAGCATATATGCCCCAAACCATGACCAGTTGGCTTTCCTATGGGAACTTTCGGCCTGAATGGCTGAACTTGTACAGGGGGCCTTGATATTGGGAGGAGACTACAATTGTATTGCAGATATAATGCTAGACCGATCACGTCCCCTGCTGTCAGGGGCCCAAACACACCGCACAGCACTAAGTTACCAGGAATGAAAGGGTCATTGGGGACTGGTGGACACTTGGAGAGCACAACATACAATGGCGAAACATCAATTACATACAAGACTAGATGCCCTCCTTTGCACCTCAGATGTTAACGAGTCCATTAGCCACACTGAGTACCTAGGACGTACCTTCTCAGACCACAGCCCATTATTGATGACTCACCAACCCCTAAAGCTGAGATCCCCGATCCCCCTATGGAGGGTTAATCCTGGGCTGTTGGAAGATGCTCCCTTTAGGGAATCCCTAAACGCCTGTGTCAAGCCCTTCTTTGCCACCAATACACACTCCGCCTCCATGAGCCTAGTGGAATGGGAGGCCTTCAAGGTAGTGGTCCAGGGGCACTGTCTGAGTCAATCAGTCGGGATCAGAAGGATGCTACACACGGAGCTGGAAACAATCGAGAAATGGCTTCGCTAACTTGAGAATGCACAGGGCACAGTTCCGGCAGAAACCTCCTAGATGCCATGACCAAACACACTGAAGCACTGGAACGCTTACAAAGATATGAATATAAAAACTAAATCACTAGGGTCCAGGAAGAAGAGGGGAAGGCCGGTCGTCTACTCGCATGGCTGATTAAGCCAGAGCTGCGAGGCACTCAAATTACCAATGTAAGTACAGAAGCGGGCATGCCCGTACACAAACCACGAGCAATAAACTCCCTGTTCCGTGAATACTATAAGGTGCTCTACGCAGCCCTGCCCCCAGTCACGCAAGAAGCAGTTAGAGATTTTCTGGCACCTTTGCAGCTGGTAACACTGGACATACCGGCCCATGAATTGTTGGGAGGCCCAGTGACCCTGCTGAAGGTCCGCCAAACAATGGCCACTGGGAAAACGCTGGGCTGGATGGACTCTCTGTTGAGTTCTACTCGGCACTTGCCTCTAAACTGGTGCCTTGACTGGTGACCCTTTATGCTGAATCCCTGACATTTGGATGCCTCCCCAAAACGACTCTAAGCACACTGGTGATTCCACTCCCCAAAATGACAAATTCGGGAACCCGAGTGACAGATTACAGACCTTTATCCATGCTTAACATAGATTTTAAGATCCTAAGCAAGGTCTTGGCACTTAGACTGCTTCCCCACATGCGTACACTAATCCACAAAGACCAGAAACGGGTTTATTCCATCCCGGAATACCTCTTTTAACTTGAGAAGGCTCTATTCCGTACTATACCATTCTGAGGCGGGAACACGCCCACAGGCAGCGATCTTGTCAATAGACCTAGAGAAGGCTTTCGACACAGTGAGATAGTAATCTCTGTTCGAGACCATGGACCGGATGGGCCTGGGATAGGGCTGGATTAAGTGGGTTAAAGTACTGTACACGCAGCCCATGGCAAGAGTAAAAACGGGCAGGACGGTATCTACCCAATATGAAATTTCCCGTGCCACCCGACAAGGATGCCCCCTATCACCAGTGTTGTTCGCCCTGGCGATGGAACCACTGGCTGCGTTGTTTCACCTGGGAGGAGATGGACCTGGATTGCTTATAGATGGGTGAACCTATACCATCTCCCTGTATGCTGATGACCTCCTGATTTACTTAAACGAGGCAGTGGCTGGCTCAGATACAGCCATGGCGCTTATGAACAGATTTGCTGACATATTGGGGTTGCGGGTCAATAAGACCAAAACCTGTTTCCTGTATCAGGCCCTCTACCGAGACCCCCGTAATTACCGGAAGACCTTAATTGGGCACAGACTACATTTAAATACCTAGGTATCCATGTTTACCACTCATTAGACGACTTACGAGAGGGTAATCTTGATAGGGCGCTTAGATCGCTCAAATCTTGTATTTCGTTTTGGAGCTCCCTGAGTCTGCCAATCATAGCACGAATATCGCTGACTAAAATGGTCATGCTACCCCGCCTATTATATTTCTTTGTTAGTCTTCCCCTAGTACTGCCGAAGAGGTGGTTTATACCACTAGATTCACTTGTGAGATACTTAATCTGGGGGGGCGGAAGAGGGTTTCCCTGAAAACGCTGCAGTGCCCGATGAGGGAAGGAGGTCTGGGAGTGCCGAATTTTGAATTTTATCAATTAGCCTCCCAGCTGCAATGGCTAGTGCAATGGCTGGAGGGGGTGAACACAGAAGGGACGTTTCTGTCCGCACACGGCATTCGCCCCACTTATCTACAGGCTAAGATACTGGACCACACAACAGTGACCCCCTACCGGACACTAATGCAAGCTACAGCCCTGCAATGCTGGACACGATGAATGTCCAAAATGGTAGAAACTCCCAGATACACGCCAATCCTCCTGTTGGTGGGCTTGCCCCATGGAGTCCCAAGCTTGATATTTGGGCCGGAGCAACTGCTTGCTTGGACAGAGGTAGGGCTAGAGACAGTAGCAGACTGCTATTGTGAAAAACGCCCGGATCCTTTTTGAGGACTTAGTAAAAAACCATGGCCTCCCAGTGAGACAGTTCATACAATACGAAGCCCTGACCCGTACCTTTGGAGCGTTATGGAGCAGCGGTCATGAAGAACTGGTGACACATACTCTACTCCATGCATTACTCACCTTAGGCACAGCCGGGCACCAGGTAAAATGGTTCTACATGGCGCTGATAGAGGCCACTTTGACACCCTTTACCAAGAGCAGAGCTGAGTGGGAACAAGCCGTAAACAAGGAATTCACTGATCGAGACTGGGTAAAAGTGCTGGCATCGCCTAAGACGGTGTCATGCAGCACCAGACTGATATATATCCAGTTCAATTATGTCCATATGACCTACATGATCCCGCACAGACTTCAGACTATTCATGGCGGGGAGATGCGCATTTGCCCGAGGTGTGCCTTCCCAGAAGCAGACATTATTCACATGGTCTGGAGCTGTGCAGTAATACGCCCATGTGACAACACAGATAGAGACAACCTTGGAGAGAGTAGTGGACAATTCCATAGAAGTGTGCCTACTAGGCCTGTTCCCACACCCACCAAATTGGAAAGTAGGGAACAAATTCATAGATTTAGCCACGGCCCTAGCTAAGAGACGAGTGGCAATGATATGGAAATCTAGTACAGGGCCACAGATTGAATCCTGGAGAAAGGATGTCACTAATTGGGCTGAGGCTGAGCATTGACCAGAGAGGAAGCGAAAGGCCTGAGGCAACGTCCCATAGCAGACCAATGGAGAAAACTAATACATGCCTGGGAGCTCCCTACACAAGCGAGTAGTGATGAAGGGGAGGATGGAGAGGCAGCAATGCCTACAAGTGCACTTACAAATATATAGGGGAATAGAAACACAGCTCACCCAAGATAGTCACATACAAAGTGTAGGTACTAGCGACCAGATTTTCATATGGGTTCCAATACCAAACACAAATTCCTGTTTTTCACCCTTCTGCGGTAATACACACCCACCTAAGCACCCCGTACATCTGTGTCACGAAGCACCCACCTGCAGAGCTGAGCCTGAAGGCTCAGTTTATTAGTATTTTCTTTTTCTTCTTTCAATGTTACATTATCTCCATCGTTTTATATTTTGGCTATATGAACACCAGAATGTTGAACACACTAGATGGGACACAAGTCCCCAGACAAAGGATACGATATGACTTACTCCGGCAAGGACTCACAACATAGTAGAGACCAACATGATACAAGTTCATCCGCTATAAGGGGTTAATAACTAGGAATAAATATGCTATTGTAACAGAGTTAAAGTGTATATAAAATGAGCACATATTGCATTGTCTGCACTGCACAGATCCTGCCAATGTATGTGTGCATAACAGAAATGTCAATAAAAATATATATGTTTTTAAAACTTTAAAAAAAAGGGGTAGAGAATCTGGATCCCATAGCTGTCCCTCTAATCTAGTGAAAGAGATCATTCCTCTATATAAAAAAAATTGTTGTTGAGTACTAGCTGAACCAACTCCAAAATCATATTTGAGTGCAGCAAATAACTTGCCGATCTAGTGTATAGAAAGTATTTAACTGCTTCAAGTCCTTTTACATGTTGTATACTAGTGTATAAACTGTTTACATCCTCTTCCCAGTTAATCTCCCTGACCTGTCTTAGGAAATCTTTTGTGTCTTTAATATAAGAGGGTAGTGTTCTGACAAAAGGTGCCAGATACATGCCAACATATTCAGAAATATTCTCTGTTTGGCTACCAATCCCCCATATTATTGGACGTTCTGGTGGAAACCTGCCACCCTGATGTATTTTTGGTAAGAAATAAATGATAGAAAATTTTGATTTACTTTCTTTGATTTTTGCGAATAACACAGAAATGGCAAAACATTTCGACAGAAGAGAGATGTTAGCAAAAATTGGGGTAACTGCCAAATCAAATGAGTTTACAAAATTTACTATAAGCTTGAAAGAATTGGTTGCTAAACTGGAACGTGTCCAAAAGAAAGAATCTACCAAATGGTGGGATGCTATGACTCTGAGAAAATACTTAGATACAGAGAGAATACCCAGGGGACTGCAAATTAATATCTTTCCCACAGTAGAGGATCTAGATGATAGAAAAGCAGAAAGGTGGGAGGGCAGATTAAACGCTGCTTCAAGGGAATTTATGGGGATGCTTATAGAAATTGCTGACGAATCAGAGAGAGGTCTTATTGAAGGAGATTGAGGAAATCAAAAAGGAAATCGAGAATTTAAATAGTCGAGAGAACACCATTAAGAATTTTGAAATACTGGACAATATAATGGATAAATATCAAGTAGAACTACAAGAAATAAAGCGCATTAAATTCTCAAGAGATTAAAGAGATTATAGATACGGGAGGGTTTATACGTATGCTAGGAAGTTTGATGAAACAGTTCGTAAAGGTGAGAATATTAGGAACACTGGGGATAAGAACATCACCTTGAGTGAAGCATCAAGTACAGAACTAAGTAGTAGTGAATTGGACATAGATAGACCTAGCACTTCTGGGCAGATCATGGGGGTGAAATCTTCATTTTTTTTAAGGGAACTGAGGAGAATCCACAGACTACAAATCCAAACAGGAGGAAGGGACTTGGAGCAGGACAGAAGAGAGGGAGAGGGAGCAAAGGAGGGGGAACTAGATCCTTCCGCAGGAGGCAGAAACAAAGAAGGAGTGAGGACCAGATTACAACTACAGAAAGAGCTAGAACAGAAAAAATAGAAAATCTAGTTGTTAATCTTTCGCACAGAATCCTTAAGGATACAGAAAATGGTGTCCTCAATAGGGGGCTCAGTTTTGTCCCTACAATGATGGGACGATGGGATGATTTGGGTGCAAAGATTGATGTAAATCGATTTGTGAGGAAATTGAAATTGAAGAATTATTTCTTAAACAAACCAAAGAGTAATGAGACAGTTCATATCAGGCAAGATTCCAGTCATGTATCCATTAAAGAATTGATGGATATAGGGGTGTTGATGAATTTGGATAATGAAACTGATTGTGATATAGAAGATTTAGCTATGGAATTGCATATAGAACAGATCATTGTGTAACCAGTAATTTAAGACCAAGGTCAAAATTCACTCCACCTATGAAGGTGGACAATGTAATGGACTTTTTTACCAATCTAGTTATGCGTGATTTTGATAAATATGTACATAGCAAACATGCTTACAATTTGAATAAAGATGAATTCAAAGCACTATAAGACGTACATGGTGATAAATCCATCATCATCAGGCAAGCAGACAAGGATGGCAATGTGGTAATATTGAACCATTGTGTTTACCAATTTGAAGCTCTACGTCAATTAAGAGATCATTTTAACTATGAAAAGGTGGCAATGTCCCAATGGGAGAAATCCAAAGATCAGATTAAGAACAAACTTAGGTTCTTTATGGATAAACAACTATTGGATGTGGAAGAGTACAACTACCTCTGGGTGGAGAAATCAAACATTTCTATTATTTATTTCTTACCAAAAATACATAGGGGTGGCAGGATTCCACCAGGACGAACAATAATATCAGGAATTGGAAGCCAAACAAAGCATATCTCTGAATATGTTGATATGTATCTGGCACCATTTGTCAGAACACTACCCTCTTATATTAAAGACACAAAAGATTTCCTAAGACAGGTCAGGGAGATTAACTGGGAAGAGGATATGTATATGGTAACTATGGATGTAAACAGTTTATTCACTAGTATACAACATGTAAAAGGACTTGAAGCAGTTAAATACTTTCTATATACTAGATCGGCAAGGTATTTGCAGCACTCAAATATGATTTTAGAGTTGGTTGAGCAAGTACTCAACAACAATTTTTTTCTATATAGGAATGATCTCTTTCACCAGATTAGAGGGACAGCTGTGCGATCCAGGTTTTCTCCCTCTTATGCTAATCTTTTCACGGGTCTGTATGAGAGGGAGCATGCCTGGAAAATGAAAGACCTATTTGATGAAAATGTAATATACTGGGGTCGGTACATAGACGAGATTTTTGTTATTTGGAAAGGAAGTGAAGAAGCACTCAGATCATTCCATACTTACCTTAACAACAGTCAATATAATACTACACTTACTTTGGAGTATAGCAAACAGCGTATTTTCTTTTTAGATTTAGAAATGTACGAAAGGAAAGGCCGCTTGGAATCTAAACTATATAGGAAGTCCACGGCAGCTAATTCCTTGTTACATGCAGAATCAGGACATCAAACAGACAAATTGACAATATCCCGTTTGGGGAATTCCTACGTGCCAAACGCAACTGTAGTGAACAGCAAGAGTACGAGAAGGTAGCTGAGGACATTACACTGAGATTCAGGAGACGAGGTTACGATTTGGAAATTATCAATAAAGCTAAAAGAAGAGCTCATAAAATTACAAGAGAGGAACTACTAAAAGACAAGACAAAGGTCATTTCAAGAGACGATGTAGTGAGATACATTTCAACATACAGTGAAGGCAATAGAAGAGTTTACAACACTCTACGGAAACACTGGGATATCCTTATGCTTGATACTGATATGGAAAAAGTTTTACCTTCCAAACCCAGTATGGTTTTTAAGAAGGCACCAACGCTTAGGACTCTCCTGAGCCCGAGTGACACAATGGTGTATGAAGTTTCCAATGTAGCATCAGGAATAGAAAATACAGGACTTAACATACTTCCTAAGGGTTCATACAGATGCAATAATTGTATCTGTTGCAAACATATATTAGACAAAGCTAAGACATTTTGCAGACAGTAGACACTATAGGAAATATGAAATTTCTTCCTTGATTAATTGTAACACGAACAGTTGTGTCTATGCAATGGCATGTATCTGTGGAAAAATGTGTATAGGATCAACAGTCAGGAAATTTAAAATTAGGTGGATGGAACACCTGCGAGCCATCAAGAATAACAACATCAAATACCCTATGGCTATACATTTTCGTGACTGTCATAAAATTACAGAAATAGGAGGAATACGATTCATGGGTCTAGAACAAGGAATACTAGACAGGAGAGGTGGGGACCTCGAGAAGAAAATAAGAATGAGAGAAACGTTTTGGATCATTAGACTCAAAACTGCAGAAAATGGTTTGAATATAGATAGGGAACTGCACACAGTGGTCTAACTAATATCTACTGAGATTGTAACTAGCTACTACTACATAATTAGACTTTGAAAAGAAATAGAAGCGTATATACAGTAGGCTTCATATTGAATGAGCCTAGACAATATGGAACAAGTGCAGACTGATAATTTATGAGGACTGATGTTACAATCTAGTGGTTGATTCTCACATAGCTCACAGGCAGCAAGTGGTAGACACAGAACAATGTGATTACCAATAACTAGGGTTCGAGTCCCGTTAAAGACAAACTGAATTACTACATAAGGGTAAGGGCATTTGCCTGGTATGTATTGAGCTACTAAATTTTAATTTAGATAAACCAACAAGGATCCAATATGCAGGACTCTTAAGAAAAGAGCCTAGACACTTAAATAATGGTAAAAAATGGACAAGGTATGGGGACAGATGTTACGACTCAAGAGTTGTTTTCAAGTAATGCCCAAGGGATACAGATGCTACAACTTAAGAGTTGTTTTCAAGTAATGGTCAAGGGATACATGGGTTAGACACTGAGCAACGTGATTGTTGACAACTAGGGTTAAAGTCCCAGTAGAGAAGAAGTGAATCACAACTGCGAGGCTTTTCCTCCTATTATCTCTAGAATTCCTCATCTTGACTTTAAAGGCACATCGTAGGCCTTATACAGCGCACTTTTCCTACATAGCACAGGTGCGGTGTAAGTTAGGAGTAGAACGAAATTAATCATAGGAAATGACAGTTCGAACCCCTGGACTGCCTAATTGAAATGAAAGAATTTAGTTTTTCCTAAAAAAGAAATTATGACGATAAACACTTCGAAAGTAGAATAGTGCATATTTGGTATTGTATGTTGTCACAGTGTTATTTTCTAACTCAAGATAGTGGCTGGCATACTAGTGAGCCTACCAGCACGGAATAGAGCAAGGGAGTAGAAAATATGGACATAGTGGTTTTTCTCGGGCACACAGGTGTTTCCAATTATAAAAGAGCCGAAGTATAAATAGATGGGCCGTGAACATCTCAATCCTTGCACCTTGAACCGGACGAGAAGGTACATGACAAGAGAAGGAATTGGGGGTGAGTAGAGAGAGCTTCAATGGCCGATAGGCAGGGATTTGAAATGGTTGATTTTGAGTTGTGTCTCACAGGGTGTAGTGTAGACAGTATTTCCTCCTTGAAAGGCTTTGAAAGTTAATGTGGGCAAGAGAATGAAACAGCTACTATTTTTTCTGGTTTTGAAATCCTTGATTTAAAGCTATGTTTCACAGGATGTAGCGTAGACAGTATTTCCTCCATAAAAATCTTTGAAGGTTAATGTGGATAAGAGAATGAAACAGCTTTTTTTTCTACTTTAGGGGATTAGCTCACACAATATGCATTGTTGCAGGACGTAAGTAAGTTTGACATAAGATGCACTCTTCCCAAAGAGAGTAGAGGTGAAGTAACTTGGGTTGCTTGACAGCCTCATAACCCATGCTTGATAAACTGTTAACATACATCTAGACTGTCCGGTCACTCTAGTAACATAACATGTGTATTTGTAAAGCACACGTTCACCCATAGGTATCTTGGCGCTGAATAACAGATGTTTATTGTTACACAACTCAGTGGTACTCATTTTATCACATTAGGATGGATGAAAGGCTAGGTGGACCCGCTGGGATTTGAACCTTTGCCCATGAGGTCAAACAGAGGCCTCTGCAGTGGATGCATTAGTCCACTGAGCCACCAGACCCGGCATTAAGTAAGAATGCTAGAGAATCGAACTGAGTGAATTTGAAGTCTGCTATACACTTTGTTTGGAACTATTGAAATAAAAGAAAATAATATAATTATACAACCCCCCACCTTAAAATAGAGCACGTTTAAATAAAATACCACAAACATACGTGATTAAACATCCGAGTGTGACAGAACAATATTTCTATTTTTACAGTGAACCATATCAAGGGGAGCACACAGTTATCAAAACAATATGAATTTTGGCATCGTGAGGAGTGACGTGTAGCAACATATTACAGGTGAGACATGGAAAAGTAATGAAGGGATTTAAAAGAAAAAGAAACTAAGTACGACTTATCAGAGGTTACTTACAACTAAGAGACTCTGTACAGTGATTTTCTAGGGTACTGTTCAAATTCTCGAGTTCAGCTCGTGTGTAAGGTGCAGTTGAGAAATACGCATAATACTAGTGAGGAACAAACACGTTGCTGATACGTTAAGTATAGATTGATATTTAAATAGGCCTATAAGGCCATTTCTGTAACAATATATACATTAGAAAATTATAGTTATGTTGTCCAATGTTCTCTACCCTCTATAGTGAGCTAAATTATCGCAGATATACCAGATTGGAAATAAAAATAACATGACTTGAGTGATCACGTTGAATTACGCAGAGTAATGTGAAGAGGTAAAAACTTACCTAACAACCCTTTACTTAGAATAACTAATATACACCCTGGGTTACGAGTATATGTAACAAACAATATAGCGATATAAACATAGAGGATAATTACCATGGCGCAAGCTGAAACTGCTTTTGGTTGCATGTGGATTTCTATTTTTGCGATAGGAAGTTTGCTGAAATAGGTTTTCATAGCAGGCATTGCAGACCTGGATATACAAAAGATGGCATTGTAGATCGCGTATTATATATAAATGTGTATGGAAATGAATTTTGTTTCCAGTTCATGTTAGAAACAATTCTTTGTATAGGTTACAATGTCCTAGTAGAGTGCTTATCTAGAGTTGTATGTGTTTTTAGAATATTGATATATGATTGCTTGTTTAACAGGCCAGAAGAAGCATAAATGTGTGTGGAGCACGTGTTGACTGTATTGCTGTATTAACTGACTCATCAAAAGAATAAAGAAAAATATAAAGAAACTATCCAAGAATGGCTACTGCTTATTGTTGTTGTTGCAACTATATATATATATATATATATATATATATTCAAGAAAGTTTCCCCTCCTCACCCTCCTGACGGCGATGAAGACGGCATGAACTCCGCTTGTACTTGGCGTGAGTAATTTTATTTGCTCACAAACAAAGTCATTACGCGTTTCGACTGGCAAAACCGGCCTTGATCACATGTGATATATATATATATACGACCGTAAAGATTCTACGTTTTTTGGCACTGTCGTTTTCAGCGAACAGAGAACCAGGAACCATCGGAAATGTAGGCATTCAATTTTTATTCCTCCTCAAATGACGCGTTTCGGGCACCACTTGCCCTTGATCACATGTCTGAGAAAGCAATTCGCCATCTTTTTTTATATGCTGTGAACTAAAACCATGTGGTAACACTAACATTAATGAACATAGAAAACACACTAGCACATTATACTGCTGGTCGTAGAGTTTGATTTCTTAACCAATATCGTCGTGGCTCATAATACCAAAAACATGCAGTGGTTTTACCATAAATGGTTTAAAGTGCACATAGTTCAAAATACACAGCAACTGATAATATGTACATATGATCAGATGGTATCAACACAGTGTAGTTGTAAATTCATTGTTGCAATGGAAAACCACCATATAAAATGCATCATGATAATATGTATTTGTATAAATACAATAAAACCCATAGATTACATAATCAAGAGTTAAAAATCATATTCGGGCACAAATATAAAATCATTAAGATTCATTAATATTATTTATGACCCAAATGCCTGTTCAAACCTACGCATCTCGTACTGTAAATTGTCACTCTGTGCACACAGTTGACCATATAAATTCCATCTTGCGATGTACTGTTCACTGCCTAAATGCTGATATACTTGGATTAATCCCTACCTGGCCACATTTCACCTATATATTGAAATTAATCTCAGTAATTGACATAGTACGAACCATGCAGAATCCATTTAAAGTGCTAAGTGCTAAAGTGCTACCCTATGTCTATCTATACAAACATAGAAGTGCAAGTGCAAAAAAATACCATCGTTAAAATATTCTATCAAAAAACAAGAATGTGCAAAAATGCGAGCCTTAAATAATTAAGGAGGCCGCAGCGAGAACTAATTCATATTCAAAAGGAATTTGTCTAATATTCACAGAAATCAAGGGAAACTCTGATGCCAAACATATGGGTGAACTCAGCTAGTTTGGTCCAGTCTTGATTAACTATTTATAGAAAGTGATGCAAGTCCTCCGTATTGTTGAGGCCATATGGAAACTTGCTGTCCAACTCTAAAATCATTCTAGACTCCATTTGCCTTAACATTTTTTCTCTGTCTCCCCTCTACGAAGTTTAGGAATGGCCGCCACTACAAAATATCTCAAACAGTTGAGATTGTTATTGTGTACCTGCTTAAAATGGCGAGCCACCGGCTAGGTAGAGTCATTGTTCACGATGGCTCGCAAATGCTGCAATATTCTGACATGCACCTGCAGCTTGGTACTCCCCACATATCTTAAGCCGCAGGTGCATGTCAGAATATAAACCGCAAATTCCGTCCTGCAATTGAGATTACCCTGAATGGCTATTTTGTCAGGGCTGAATGGGGTAGAGTAGTATGTGGTGTTGACCCCGAACTTACACGCTCTGCAAGTAGAGCATTTCGTAAACTCTTGCTTAGGTTGTAGCCACATTTTTGCTGTGGACAACTCAGGACTGGACTTTACAATTTGCGTGCGCATAGATACACCTTTCCTATATGTGACGACCGGTTGTATTGGTAGTCTGGGAGACAGTACCCCATCTGTGCGGACAATTGGCCAACTGCGTCTAATAATGGACCGAATCTTTCTCTCTTGCTTGCTGTAGGTGGTTATTAACCTAGGGGCATTATTCGCATCATTAGATGCTTCCTTGTCCGTATTGATACTGAGCAAGGTTTCCCTGGTTCTTTCATTCATTTTGTTTACTGCCTCTTTGAGAATGTCTTCACTATATCCTCTTTCCCTGAATCTGCAAAGAGCCTCTTTTGTACATCTTTTAAGATCCCCTTTTGTACTGCAGATCCTTTTCAAACGTAATAGTTCCCCATAGGGGATATTTCTAATCAAGTGTTTAGGGTGTGCACTGCTGGCATGGAGTGTTAAATTGCCAGCAGTGGCTTTCCTATGTAGCGTAGTTGCTAACTGCCCCTCTTTTAGGTACATTTTGACATCAAGGAATTCAATACAGTTCTTATTATTTTGAGAGGTAAATTTCAGATTGGCAGTGTTGTTATTGATCTGATTAATAAAATTAGTTGCACTTCTTTCATCACTTCGCCATACAATAAAAACATCATCGATGTATCTCAACCAGTACAAAACATGATTATTATATTCCATGTCATGAGTATTTTTGAGGACCTGCTCCTCCCACCAGCCCACATGCAAGCATGCGTAGCTGGGGAGAATTATTATGCAAACACCATGAGACTAGACTTAAAAGCATCTTGTTGTGATTATAGTACTCTATGGGTCTTGAGTCCCAAAAATATTTGACTGCATTCAACCCTGTAGTGTGCTCGATGCTTGTATATAAAGATTCAGGGGCCGATTCCGATCTCGGTCGGAGGCGCACCCAATACCATTCGGTCGGGAAAAAAGCCATGCGAAAGCCTGTTTCCCGACCGAACCGTACGCTGGTCCGGCCGAGCGAGTACGATGCGAATTCACCGACCGACTCGTCCGGGCGTCCCGACTGCTCCGACCGACTCGCTCGGACTCGAACCGCTCCGACCGACTCGCTCGGACCCGATTCGCACCGCGCAATGGAGACGTTTTCCGGCCGGGTAAGTACGATGCGCACCTCGACCGCTCCGACCGACTCGCGCCGTCCGACTCGAACTCGCTGTCGGAGCCGTACTTTGGGGGTCCGTGTCGGACCCCCTGTACGCGTACCCGTGCGAGGCGCACACAGGGGGACCCAAGGGTCCCCCTACCTGTGCGTGTACGCCGCGAGCGCTCGCGGCGTACTCGCTGTAGGGGGCGCCCTTGTCCGCCT
This sequence comes from Calotriton arnoldi, assembly GCA_963921515.1. NCBI lineage: Eukaryota > Metazoa > Chordata > Amphibia > Caudata > Salamandridae > Calotriton > Calotriton arnoldi. The sequence goes on from CAWUFW010019584.1 coordinate 63,043, forward strand.
CGCACCCATTGGAGGCAATGGGAGCCCGCGCACGCGTTGTACGACCGGCTCCCATTGAGTTCAATGGGAGTCCGACCGACTCGTGTCCGATAACATACGGACGCATCGTACTCGTTCGGTCGGACTGCACGGGTCCGATTCGGTCGGAAATCTCTCCGGGTCCGGCTCGGTCGGAGAGATTTCCGGCCCGAATCGGAATCGACCCCTCAATGTCCAAAGTAATGAACAACAAATCCTCCGACCATTTGATAGCTTGTACTTTTTTAAGGAAGTCACCAGTATCTTTTACATAACTTGGCATTTGTTTTACATAGTCCTGTAGAAAGAAATCTACATATTGTGTTACTTTCTCCCCACACTGTTAATGGCCGATATAATGGGCCTACCTGGAATGGGTGTTGTATTTTTGTGGACTTTTGGGATAAAGTACAATCTTGACAACACTGGGTGCTCCACATTTAGAAATTTGAACTCTTCTGGGGAAATCACCCCTTCTCGTTTCCACCCAAGTAGATCTTTCTTCAGATTTTCTTTGGCCAAAATGTATTGTTTATGATTGGTTTTTTCATAACATTCTAAGTCATTTTGATGTCTACGTGCTTCCATTAAATAGTCTCTTTGTGGCCAGATTACCATATAGCCTGGCTGATGAGGGTTATGAACCCGAAACCGGTCCCAGGATGCTTGTTTCCGGGCCAGGGAAGACATGGCTTGGCAGTTCGGGCTGGACTGTTCCCATGAGGCACAGGGTCAGACTGATTTGCATATGGCCATGTCTGAACTGGGGTGGCGGAGTGAGCTAAAGAATGATGATGGATTAAACCCAGATCAGTTGACTGGGGGTGAGTGCTTGCAATGTTCAACACTCCGTCCATCATCCCCTTTGGTTTTGCCAGATTACCATATTCCCACCTTTGTCAGATTTGGCCACAATAATCTCATGATTGTTACTGAGTTTCTTTATCAATTTGGTATACTCCATTTCACATTTGCTTTTGTACTGTTTCCTATGTTTGGTTTGGTGATGCAACTTTTTATATCCTCTGTAACCACCTCATGAAAGATATCGATTGCATCTTTCGGCATTGCTGGAATAAATTTGGACTTTGATTTGAAAGGGCTCATGCCCGCTCCACGTTGTCTTATATTAGCCTCTTGTAGCCTTACTTGTGTGGACCGTTGCTCAATTAGATCCTGTGCGACCATGCTGTCATCATTGTTGAGATCGTGTAGGGCAAGTAAGGCAGGCACATCCGATGCTTGTAACTCAGAATTGGGCTCCCTAATGATGCCATCACTGGATAGAGCCTCTTTGAGACCTTCCTTAATGGCAAAAAACTTACAAAGTTTTAACTTTCGAATAAAATAAAAAACATCAACCCTCGTTCAAGCGTAATTAAAATCAATTACAGGGCAGAATGATAATCCCAAACATAGCAATTGCTTTTCTGCTTCTGATAATACTGTCGTGGAAAGGTTAATAATGGTGTTGTTGTCTGTCATCATTTTCTGCGCCAATATGTTTTTTTCGGTTTTGTATTTCCGTTTCTTGCGCCGTTCCCTTCTTCTTGCGTTCTTTCTGGCTCTGTTTTCCTTTTTTGATTTCTCGGTCTCAAGGTTTGGCGACGGTCGAACGATAAAATTCAACCTCCTCGCATAAATCCAATACTTTCGTGTGTCCGCATGCTCCCAAACTACTCGTACTCTCGCTGTCTGATGATAACTCACTTGTAAAAGAATCACTATCCACAGCTATGCCAATTTCGGATCCTGGCTTTCTGGTTGAGAGCGGCAGCCTGCTACTCGGGGAGTGGGTTCGTCATGGAAGCAACCACCTTCCGTAATTTGATACAAACGACCGTAAAGATTCTCCGTTTTTCGGCACTGTCGTTTTCGGCGAACAGAGAACCATGAACCATCGGAAATGTAGGCATTCAATTTTTATTCCTCCTCAAATGACGCGTTTCGGGCACCACTTGCCCTTGATCACATGTCTGAGAAAGCAGTTCGCCATCTTTTTTTATATGCTGTGAACTAAAACCACGTGGTAACACTAACATTGATAAACATAGAAAACACACTAGCACATTATACTGCTGGTCGTAGAGTTTGATTTCTTAACCAATATCGTTGTGGCTCATAATACCAAAAACATGCAGTGGTTTTACCATAAATGGTTTGAAGTGCACATAGTTCAAAATACACAGCAACTGATAATATGTACATATGATCAGATGGTATCAACACAGTGTAGTTGTAAATTCATTGTTGCAATGGAAAACCACCATATAAAATGCATCATGATAATATGTATTTGTATAAATACAATAAAACCCATGGATTACATAATCAAGAGTTAAAAATCATATTCGGGCACAAATATAAAATCATTAAGATTCATTAATCTTATTTATGACCCAAATGCCTGTGCAAACCTACGCATCTCGTACTGTAAATTGTCACTCTGTGCACACAATTGACCATATAAATTCCATCTTGCGATATATATATATATATATATATATATATATATATATATATATATATAGCCTTGCCAGTAGGTAGTTATAGTTAGGACCTTGTTTCTATTCAAAAAGCGTTTTTTCTTTTGCCAATATCTTTGGCGCCGTTTGATGAATCTTCACGAAATCTTCAAAACTAATGGCCCACTCAGGTTAGCTCCTGTCTTGAAAGTTTCGGGGTGATTTGTCAAGCGGGGGCTGAGAAAAAAGGGGGGTCCCAAAACGCGTTTTCCCCATGTTAATTTCCATAGGAAACTTTAGACAAGGCTACAGTCCGAACTGCTGAACGGCATTACACCAAATTTGGCAAAAAGGTAGCTCTTGGTTTTTTAAATGGTGTAAATCCGTTCAGTAGTTTTTTTAATATTAAAGGAAAAAGAAATGTATATATCTGGGCGGAGCCTAACCACACATCTCATTGTGAGATCTGATTGGCTATCAGCACTTCATCCAAGAAGTGTTGGCAGCCATCTTGGGACCAATAGCACCCCATTTAAATGCATTGTAGTGAATGGAAGGTTTTGAGGGTCACCAAAAGGAGAACGTATAAAGAGTGATAAGACTTTAGTTACATTATAAATCATTTGTTGATGGTACCATACTAATTTTAGGAATTGTGGTGTGTTCTAAGGTGATTTTACCCTGTGAAAAAGCCTTCTGCTGGGATATCATGAATCATGTTTGAGAGAAAATTATTTTCTCATACTTTTCCCATAGAGGTTTGGAAGGTGATCTAGAAGCTAAAATGAGAGCATATTTTCTGTAAATTCACATTATCTTTCTCAGTCATGTGAGAATGAAGTCTGACATTCTCAGTAAAACATGTACATCCAACAAGGGCAGAGACTGTCAGTTGATTCCTTTGTGTTCTACTGCAGCTTCCCAGAGTGTTCTAAAGAACAACTAGAGCGCTAACAGTCTTACATATGACAAAAGTATGGCACACCAGAAGCCATCTTGATTGGAATAAAGTGGTAACACTTAAACATTTAATTTAAAAAGGAACAAAATGAGGGGGGTCATTTTGCCATAGAAATTATGATTAGTGCTGCAGAAAGAAAAATTAGGGCACATTTTGAGTGACTTCTCAAATCCTCTTCTATTTCATTAAAAAATTCTGACATGCAGACTGAAACATGCAGTTTCAATATCAGCAGCAGACTTCCCTGGTGAGCAGTAGCTTTACTACAGTGATCTAATGAGCAACTATAGTGCTAACATTCTGAATTTATGACAAATATGTGACACATCTGAATGCCTTCTTGATGGAATCAAAGTAAAAAACTGAAAGTATTTCCTACTGAGGAGACTGCAGTAAATGAGGAAATTAGGAAACTTCATAACAAATAAGTCTCCCAAGATGGCCACCAGAGACAAAAGAGCCCAAATGTAGCACAAATATCACCCAGATGTAGCCCACGTATAGCCCAATGACAGAATGTCCCAGAGTGTACTAAAGAACAACTAGAGCGCTAACAGTCTTACTTATGACAAAAGTATGGCACACCTGAAGCCATCTTGATTGGAATAAAGTGGTAACACTTAAAACATTTAATTTAAAAAGGAACAAAATGAGGGGGTTCATTTTGCCATAGAAATTATGATTAGTGCTGCAGAAAGAAAAATTAGGGCACATTTTGAGTGACTTCTCAAATCCTCTTCTATTTCATTAAAAATTCTGACATGCAGACTGAAACATGCACTTTCAATACCAGCAGCAGACTTCCTTGATGAGCAGTAGCTTTACTACAGTGATCTAATGAGCAACTAGAGTGCTAACATTCTGAATTTATGGCAAATGCGTGACACATCTGAATGCGTTCTTGATGGAATCAAAGTAAAAAACTGAAAGTATTTCCTACTGAGGAGACTGCAGTAAATGAGGAAATTTGGAAACTTCATAACAAATAAGTCTCCCAAGATGGCCACCAGAGACAAAAGAGCCCAAATGTAGCACAAATATCACCCAGATGTAGCCCACGTATAGCCCAATGACAGAAGTGTGCAAAACACTTTTTATTTTTTGTTTTTTTGCAGTTTTATATAGTGCAGGCTGGTCAGGTATTGGAGTGCTTTACATGAGCATTGGTTACATCACACAAGGACATATTCATTTTGGTTGTAGACATGGGGAGATTAAGTTATTTGACCAGAATCACAGAATGTCGAGCTGATGCAGAAACTCCAACCAGGTTCCCCAGTTGCAAAGTCTGCAGCTCTGGAAGTAACACCACATCCTCTCCCCTAAGTGCAACATTTAATCAAGTGGTCAACTTGATAAAAAAAACCAAAGATAACAAATAATTTAAAAGTGCTTTGTCGCTATTTGAAAACTCAGAAAATATGTCCTCATTTTAGTTTTTTAGAGCACTAACCATAATTTCGATGCAAATAAGACCCTCTCATTTCTGTAATTTCTAAAGGAAATGCTCTAGGTATTACAGTTTTGATTACATCAAGATGACGTCAGGCGTGCCGCACTTTTGTAATAAATATAGGGGCATATTCTCAAGGAGCTATCGCCGAGTTATCGGCACTTTATCGCAGCCAAAGTCTCGCTAAATTTACCGCCCCATTCACAAGCTGGTGCTAACAGCCCATAACACCAGTTTCCCTTCGAGAACAGTCGCAAAAAACATCGCCACAGATGACCCCGGCAACTAACGCTAATGAGATGCAGATTAGGCGTTCCCGAGCAAAAACCTGCGACAACACCACACCTCAACATTCTCAACGACCAGTCACATCGGCGATAAGACCACAAAACAGGCGATAAGACGCGTTAGCAGCAGGAAACTAACACCTGCTCTGACCTGGTGTAAAGTCAGACGACAAGCTGCACCATCAAAGGGAGCCCAGCCCAGAGCCACACAGGAAGAACAACAGATGCCATGGGGCCACTCACCATGCACCCCGGAGCCTCGAGGGGGCAACAACACCCACTGCCCCCACCCCCAGGACCGCCACCCCCCCCCAACGGACCCACCCCGCCCCCCCTGGACCACCAAAGAGGCAGCGCAGACAAAGACAGCGGACATACAGGAAATGCACCAGCCCTACAGACCTAACACCAGACAATGCCAATGCCCACTACAGGCCCAAAAGGACAACCATCCTCAGCATCCTGAACATCATTGCCCACAGGCTGACGGTACCAACACAGCGGACAACCAACATCCCTCCACAGACAAAGCTGCTGGCTGTGCTGCACCTGTTGGCCTCTGGTATCCTCCCAAACTGCAACCGCCCGAGTCGGAGGAGTCTCACAGCCAGCCCCATCCAAGTTCCTCACACCTGGCCTGGATGCCCTCACCAGTTAGGGACCCCAGCACCCATGCGTCCCCCACAATGCGCAGGGACAGCTGGAGACCAAGCAAGTACTATACGCCATAGCTGGATCCCCGCACGTGTCGGGGGCAATCGACTGCACTCTTGTCCCACTTGTGCCCCCTGCCAACACCGCACACAATACCCCAACAGAAAGCACATGCATCCCATCAACGTTCAGGCAATAGTGGACCACAGGGGACTCCTCACCAATGTCATAGCCAACTACCCAGGCAGTGTGCATGATCCCTTCATCTTCCAACAGTCCAACATCATCCAGCGCTTCCAGGATGGCACCTATAGAAATGCAATGCACGTTGGCAAGTACCAAATGAACACCCCACACACCTCAACTCCACATTCATGCAACTCACAACTCTGGCAATGCACACGTCACAAAAACACATACAACATGCCAAACAACATGCCCCCACACCAGGCATGACAGCACAACTTACTGTGGCAACCTTGGTTAGCCATGTATATGAGCCTTCAACGGCATGGCACCTCAGCCACACAAAACCCGAATGTGGGGAGAGGTGTGAACCAGGCATGTGCGAAGGAGGCAAGTGACCCATGAATGAGAATGTACACAATGCCAAGTGTTGCGGAGACGTGCTGGACAGACTGCAGTATGCAGACCACAGACATAGCCAGGTCTACATGCACTGCTGGTATTTGGAGTGTAGTGGACAGTGGACGCAACCATGTCACCCCAGCCAGTGGGGAAGATCGCAGAAATGTATCTTGTGACGTCCCCCCCTGTAAGCGGGTGCGGAGTGGGCTGGCCCGGAGGACGCCAGGCCAGCGTAAGGGTGTGAATAAAAAGCATGTAGCCCTGGGCGTGGTTCTCTTCCGGAATGCCCAACATGCCTGCCAGGGCGACGCCTCCCACCCCGCCACGAGGCCGACGCCATCGCCGTGAGCGGTGTGGCCTGCGATCCTGTGCACCTGCTGCACTCCGGGCCGCTCGTCCCCGTCATGCCTGCCCCTGCACAGCCAGGCCTCATTGCTCACCTGCCGACACCAGCGTGTGTCGAAGAGGGCCCACCAAGTGCCGGTGCAAGCTCCAAGCCTGAAGCCCGCGACCTTGGCAGCCTCCTCAGACCATCACGGCCTCCGAGACACAGGCCCGCCTTACTCCTTTCTCCTTGACGTACTCCACCGCTGCCTCCGGCCTACACTACAGTCAAGTAGGTCACACATTTGGAACTGAGTATTGATTATGCAATGGCAGAGTACACACCTTATGGCTGAGTTTATATCACTGTACTCCCTTCGATGTGGTGCCACCAACTCTGTGCATGGCATTCGAACTACACCTGTATGTGGTCCCTTGCTGACTACTGCCTTCGCCCCACACTGCGGTCGAGTGGGTCACACATCTGGAACTGAGTCTTGTTTTCTGCATGGCAGAGTTCATTTCAATGTACGCAAGGAGACGAGTAAGAGGAAGACGTGGTTCAGTCCGGAGGAGAAAAGGACCATCGTTACGGAGGTGATCGAACACTGCCGACAACTGCTCTGGTGTCACTAACTCTGTGCATCGCGGGCCAACAACACGTGGCTGTGGGCCCCTGCTGACCGCTGCCTCAGGCCCACACTGCGGTCAAGTAGGTCACACATTTGGAACTGAGTCTTGATTACACAATGGCTGAGTACACACTTCATGGCTGAGTTTAACTCACTATACTCCCTTCGATGTGGTGACACAAAGTATGTGCTGGGCATCCCAATCAGACGTGACTGTGGGCCCTTGATGTCTACGCCTTCGGACTACACTGAGGTCCTGCAGGCCCCACACAAATCCATGCCAGTCCGTACCAGGCAGGACACGGCATCGTCGCTGGCTAAACACCCGCTCAGCTCTGTTGCTACTGCCTCGGTCAACCACGAGTCATCCCCACATGCCATTTCAACGCCGTGTGTCAGTGTTCCAGGAGGAGCTCGCTGAACAGCGGTTGGCCCGCGCTGGCCGCTGCCTCCGGACTACACATCGGTCGAGTAGGGCACACATTGGGAACCCAGTCATGATTCATTTAGGGCAGACCTGATATCAATGTACTGGCCTCGTCACAGACTGCATCCCCTTCCAGCTCCGGGGCCACTAAGTCTGTTCCCCAACAACCATGGACACTTTCTTCTTGAGATTTGTTGGCGACTCAGTCCATGGACTTGGGGTTGTCTTCATCATCATGTCGGCGATACTGACTATGTGGCCAAAACGAGGCAGTAGCATTCCACTCCTCCATTTGCCGCTTCCGGCAGGCTCCTGCCCTCTGCATCATGCCCTGGAGGACACCTTCCACTGTCCCCCGCAAACCTCCGCTACATTCACCTTCGACAACGACCCGCCCACCTCGCGTGGCCCTAGCTCACTGCACCGCAAGTCACGGTCCCTTGGCGGTGTGCCTGTGCGGGCCGCAGTGCATCCGGGGCCACTAACTCTGTGCAACTCAAATCATGGCCCCAGTCTGGTGGCATGTTGGATGGCCTCTGGGTCGATGGCCTGGGGGTCATCAACGCCATGTGTCTGTGGCCCTGCACTGTCCGCTGCCTCCGCCCTCAACTGCGGTCCACCTGGGCTCACACATCAAATCGAGTCCTGACCTGCCTGGACGTCGCATCACCGCAGGATGCACGCGCCACCACTGCCAGGACCAACTCCAGACAACAGGTGCCAGAGTCGGAAGTGTCTTACTGCCAGACTTTCAGAGTAGCTCACACCAGTCGTGGGTGCCATCATCAGCTTGATAGTTGATACCCTGCTCAGCTCCTCAGGTGCCACTAACTCAGTGCACCACAAATCAAGGACCATTCTGCTTGCATGTAGGGTGAACACTGTACTCTCTCCGGCAAACATCATGATGCTTCACAGTTGTTTCTGTTATGCTGATGTTTTATGTTTCTGCTTCCATTGTGATCACTGTTCAAGTTGTTGCCAGCACCAACGACTCCCTGCGGGCTGGCTTACACTCACCCCACACACATCCAGCACATGCGTCACTGTACATGTGACCATGCCAATAAAGCTGTCGAGCGCACGTGCTCATGGCCAGTTCAACGAACTATCTGAGTGTATCCGTGTGCTCATGATGTATGCATTAGGGCCCCGGCCCCACAACCTTACATTGTGCCATGTGCAGAGGACGCAGCCATGTCACCGCAGGCAGAGGGTGGGACATTGCACATGTAGCTTTTTCGTCCCCCACCCAATACGTAAGAGGAGTGAACTTGGCCGGCGTATGCCAGTCCGGCGTGGGGTGTGGGTGATTATCACGTGGCTCTGGGTGTGGTTCAGTACTGGAAATGTGCAAAGGCATGTGTCCCTGTCGCAGTGTGGGTCTCCGTTGGGGTGTGTAGGTGGTCCATGATGGGACTTTGACACCCACATATGGGATCTAGTTCGTCTCCCATGAGGTAGTACCCCACCCGCACATGTTCGGCCAGCCCCTTCTGGCAGTCTGACAGCTGGCCTTGTAACAGGATGTGTGCTTAGGTGGGCTGCTGTGAGCCAGCCGGGGTGGTGGGTGCGTCCAGCTGTGTTGTCCGTGCAGGGGGTGGTGTGTCCTAGGTGCCCTGCTCCTGGAGCTCTTTTGCCTGAGATGTCCATGGACTGTTGTAGGGCGTCGGTGTCGGAAGTGTGGAGGTCCTCTTCAGCATCACTGATGGGTTGTCTGGTCTGCTCTGCTGGAGGTGTTGTTTGTCCCTCTGCAATGTGAAGGGGAGATGCTTGTTGACATTGTGTTGGCATGTATGTTGACGCATTGTTCAGGTTTACATACAGACTGTATGACAATGTACATTGTGACTGTTTTGGATTGGCGGACTATTTGATGCGGGATAGTGGACAATTGGACTACATGACGTAGGTGATGTTGTACACATACATTTTCATCTCACAGTTTCCTGCTATGTCAGAATTGATTGGCCATTTCCTACGCACAGGCGGAGCCAGTTGTGTCCTCTGTTCTGCAGTGTAAGTGTTGCACTGTATCCCACATTGCCGTCCATGTGGATGTGCTGTGATTGCTATGTGTGTGTGCTGCATTGTGTGAGAGTCGCACCTGCTGCTGTGATTTTGCTGCCCCTTATCCCTTGGAGGTGGTGTGCCTTTGGCTATTGTGCTTTTGAGGTGCTGTGATGTTGGCGACTGGGGTCATTTGTGCTCCTGAACGGTTTTTGTTCTCTTGTGCATTGTTTGTCTGCAGATGTATTGTTGACGTCAGTGGTTGTTTGTGCACGTGGATGTGTCAGGGTGTGACCTGCTCCTCCCGGATGTAGTCCACACTCAGCCACCTCAGTCTCGTGGCGTGCACAGTGTCATGGTGATTGTACTCCGGCCATGCTGCTCGTCATGTGGTGTCACTTGCATTGTCAGTGTGGCTCTCACATACGCATCTTTGCTGTGTTTCGCACTGGTGCATGTGTGTGTAGTGGGATTGGTGTTGTGTGGGGTGGGACCCCTTCGGGCACATGGTGGATGGGGCCTACTTGGTGTTTGTATGTGTGCTGCAGTGTGCCACGGGGATCAGGGACATGACCCAGGGTCGTTGTGGGTGTGCGGTGTGCTACACGTCGTTGTGCATGTGTGCCATTGTGCCCGTCCCCCCAGTCCCTGTTAGTTACTCACCCTGTTGATGTTTTGTCAAGTCATGTCGAGCAGTGTCAGGACTCCCTGCTCCTTGCACCGTCTCCACACTCATGACTCTGTCCGCCATTTGCTCCAGCTCCTCCTGTGGCGCAGGACTCCGACCTCCATTCGCCATTGCTGCCTTCCGGGTGGCAGTGGGTTTCTGCTTGGTTTGGCTTTTGACTTCGTGCCAGTGCATCTTGGCCTCCTCGGCAGTCCGACTGCATTCACGATGGAATGCCATTTTTCCGTCTGTGTTGCCAATGACACGGTGGTGGAGACGGACAGTTGTTGTTGGTGCTCTGTCACCTCCGTGACGACGATCCGGTTGTCATGCGGACTGTACCCCGTCTTCCTCTTCCTCTTCTCCTTGGCCTTCCCCGACCCCGAGGTTCCTTGCTGGTGGTCTGTGGGGCTTGTGGGGTTCGCGTTGACCTGGGCACTCGTTCCGGGTGCGTCCATGTTGCTACGCATTTTATTTTGTTTATGGTGTGTTTTTCTTGTTCGGCTTTTATGGTGCATTTTCCAGCCAGGCGCGTGGGAATTGCAGGCCTGTCGCTGGTTATCGCTGTTTTTTTTTCGAGGTTGGCTTCATCGCAACTCTATTCGCGTTGGTGTTTCGCATTTTTTGGGTGTTGCGTTGTTTTTTAAGCGGTCATTTGGTGCGTTATTGTGGGACTATCGCATGGTGCCGCCAGGTTGAGAATGCTACGTTAACACAACGTTGTTTTCCCGCGATGGACTGCGATGTGAGAAGTTGCATTAAGCTAAACTTGCGGTGGTTATCACACGTTCTTGAGAATATGCCCCATAGAATGTTAGCAATCTAGTTGTTCATTAGGATACTGTTGAGAGGCAGAGGCCAGGGGCACGGACTCAGAAAATTGAAGGCAGGTAGGAGGGTGCAGAGGCAACAATTTGACCACACTAGGCAGGCAGGAAGGGCAGTGGCAGCACAACAGACTATGGAGGGCAGTGGAAATGGGGGCAGAGGCAACAAACCAACAATGCAGGACAGGCAAGAGAGGCTGTGGCAATATAATAGACCATTGTGGGCAGAAGGAAGAGGCAGTGGTAGTACAACCATACATGCCAACAGACCTGATTCAGCCAGGAAACGCCCAATGTTTATAAGCCCAAATGGGCTTTATTTGATCTGTCTCCTGTCTACAATCTCCTCTTTTTCAATGTAAGTCAGTGGGGAAAATCAATACCCCAGTTTTTTTTCAAAATCTGCCTCTTACCAAGTTCAAAATGTTAGCAAGTATGATACATTGGATCATGTAAGGCAGGAGGCATTGGGGTAGGGACATGGACTCGGATAACAGAGGACAGGAGGGATATGGACAGGTGCACCAAACTGACCTTACAGGGCAGGCATCAGGGTTTGCAGCAGCACAATACACCACACAGGGCATGCGGGACGGGAGTGCAGCACAACAATCCATGGAAATCAATAGGGAGGGGACAGGACCATGCACATGGACAACAGAGAACAGAGGGGAAAGAGGCAATGGCAGCTAGCTGACCATATTGGACAGACAGGAGAGAAAGCTGCAGCATAACGGACCATAAAGGGCAGGAGGTAGGGATCAGGGGCATTACAATGGAACCGACAAGCCAGGAGGGAGGGAATAGGGGTCTGCACATGGAAAACAGAGGGCAGGGGGCAAGGGGGCAGGGCAGGAGCAGCAAGCTGACAATGGAGGTCAGGCAGGATGGGCACTAGAAGCAAGACACACCATGGAGAGCAACAGTGAGACTATAATGGCATACACACAGACCATGGAGGGAAGGTGGGAGGGGGTCAGGGGCAGCTAGCTGACCACACAGGGAAGGTGGGAGGGGCCGTGGCAGCACAGAAGACCATGCATGGCAAGCGGGAGGGTTAGTGGTAGCACAATGGCCATGATGGGCAAGAAGGAGGGGCAGGGGCATGCACAAAGGACCATGGAGGATAGAAGGGAGGGGTAGGAGCTGAGCACAGACAAGAGAGTTCAGGGGAAGGGGCCTCACAACAGACCATGTGGGGCAGGCAGGAGGAGCAGTTGCAGCACAACAGACCAGGGAGGGCAGAAGGGTGTGGCAGTAAAATGGACCATGGAGGACAGGAGGAAGGGGATAGGGGCATGGAACGTGGAGAGGCAGGGTGGAGGTGGCAGGGACAGGTTACAGTCATCTGACAATGCTAGGCAGGTGGGAGGGGAGTGGCAGCTCAAAAGAACACTCAGAGTAGATAGGAGGGGCAGGTTCATGGAACATGGTGGGCAAAAAGGATGGAGCAGGGGCATGCACAAAGACATCAGAGGGCAGGGGGAAGGAGAGTAGGGGCAGCAAGCTAAGCACAGAGGCTAAGCAGGAGGTCAATGATGGGGCATAGAATTGGGCAATGGAGGGCAGTAGGAGTGGACTGGGACATCATGCTAAATGGAGGGCAGTGGCAGCACATCAGACCATGCATGGCAGGAGGGAGGAGACTAGTGCATGGATTCAGACAACAGAGGATAGGGAGGAGGTGGATGGGGCAGCAAGCTAACTGTTCAGAGAAGGCAGGAATGCCAGTAGCAGAACAGCGGCCACACAGGGCTGTAATGAGGGAGCAGGGGCATGGAGTTGGACAATGGATGGCAAGGAGGAGGGGAGGCAGGAGCAGCAAGCTTGGGTGGGGGCAGCACAATGCCAGGCCAGGCCCTGCTTCCAACCCCCCACCATCCATTGTGATAGGCATTTTACTTAACGTTAAAAAAAACTAGAAATTCGCTGAAAAAAACAAAGATTACAGGAACGTTATAGTTAGACCCAGATTTCACTCGTACAAAACCTGTGAAATTCAGCAGTTATAGTTACCTGAGCTAACTATAACTTACGCCCCCGCAATGCACTGCTTATGACCTCAGACATTACATCATTCATGACATGGTCAGTGACATCACTCATGGCATCTCAAATGAGCTGTGAATGGAATGGAACTATAATCGCTAGAACTTTATTTAGGGATAGTGTGTGTATATTAACACCCCTTTTTTCTTTTCTTTCGTGTAAGAACCATTATAATACGCAACGTGCCCAGATCAATATGGCCGATAGCCTTTCACTTTAAAGTAATGTGTAGTCCATTGTTTATGTTGATGTTTGCAATCCTAAGTATGTTTATTATGAACAAGTCACGTTGACGAACATACAGGTACGGCGGTCACGGGGCAAGATATGCTGAAATGATATTTTGTGCATATTAACACTTGTTTTCTTTTCTTTATTGTATCAATTCCTGAATTTTCACATCGTGACCAGGCCAATATGGCCGCCAGCTTTTTGGATTAAAGTAATATGAAGTCCTTTGTTAATGTTGGCAACTGGAGGCATTTTTACATTTAAATAAGGAAGCTACAATGACGTCTTGTATCGTTATCAAGGTTCGGACGAGCCGAAACGCGTGGATCACGTCCTTTGCAGATTAAATACTTCCAAACTACAACCTGAGTGCTGATTTCTTCCTTGTAAGAGTGAGAGGAGGTTGAATACATATATATAAAATTCACTGAAAAAACCACAGGTTTCAGGGGCGTTATAGTTAGAAATTAGCATTTAAAAAACCTTAGATATTCACTGAAAAAACCACAGGTTTCAGGGACGTTATAGTTAGTCTGACATTTCACTCATACAAAACCAGAGAAATTCAGCCGTTATAGTTAGCTGAGCTAACTATAACTCACGACCCCGCAATGCGTCCCCCAACAGGAAAAACGCATCGCGAACGGGCGTAACAAGCAATTCCGCATGCTCGCGGAATTCTGCGTAGCTCGCTGAGATTTTTTACCGTTTCGCGGAACTTTGCGTAACGCGACTACGCAAATTCCGCCCACCCCTATTGCAAGTGCAGAAAAGGGCTGCTGGCCTCTAAACTGCCATGCCCTATTATATGCTAGGGACTTAGAGGTAGTTTTAATCCACCTGCCCTATTATGTACTAGGGCCTTACAGGGGAGATCATGCCAATCACAGGGGTACCCCAACCCATAGTTTACCCTAGTGTATGTAGGTGTTTTCACTGTATTCTAAGTGTCTTTCAGCATAGCACTGGCTCCGGGCCTAGTTAGGCAGGTCCCAGGGTCAGTCAGAGTCAGTTACCTCCAGTACCAGTCAGCAAAAAGTTGGGGTGCCCAGGGCACAGGATGACTTTGCAACAAGGCCTCTTTCTGCACCTCTGTTGGTTCTTTTTGCATATCTCTTGCTTCTTTCTGCACCTTTCTTCCTCTTCCTGGACTTCTGTTGCCTCTTTCTGCATTTCTCTCGCTTCTTTCTGCGCCTTTCTTTCGATTTCTGCACGTCTTACCTCTGTAGGCATAGTTAGAAATTAGCATTTAAAAAGCCTTAGAAATTCACTGAAAAAACCATAGGTTACAGGGAGGTTATAGTTAGAAATCAGCATTCAAAAAACCTTAGAAATTCACTGAAAAATAAAGGTTTTCAGGGACGTTATAGTTAGAAATTATCATTTAAAAAAACATCGAAATTCACTGAAAAAACCATAGGTTTCAGGGACGTTATAGTTCGAAATTAGCATTTAAAAAACCATAGAAATTCACTGAAAAAACCACAGGTTTCAGGGACGTTATAGTTAGTTGGACATTTCACTCGCACAAAACCACAGAAATTCGGCCGTTATAGTTAGTTGAGCTAACTATAAATCGCGCCCCCGCAATGCACTGCTGATGACGTCACATATTACATCACTCATGAGATGGTCAGTGACATCACTGATGACATCACTGATGACATCTCAAATGACATCACTGATTACATCATCCATGTGATCATCTGATGCACCTCCTCTAACCCTAATATAACCTTTGATACACCCACTCTAAAATACAGAATGCCAGTCTCGAAACCATAGGCACACCAATACCAGTTAGTACATATCCACACACTTATTTCTAGATCTACACATACATCTACTCACTCATTCATACAGTCACTCATACATGCATTCACTCATCAATACAGCCACTATCATATGCAGTCATACACCCATACAGACACTCACATTGCCACTCACCCAAAGAGATACTCACACACCTAGTCAGTCATGCAAAGAATCAATTAGACTCCCATTTACTCACCTATACAGTTATACACACACCACCTCACTTATTCATACAGAGACTAACACATACTTACTCTCTTATTCAATCACTGACACAACCACACTCTCATGCATACTGCCAATCTCACAATCCCTCACTCTCACATATAGGTATTTATATACTCCAACACTCACATATACTGCCTTCCACATATGTAGTTACTCATACATAAACCACTGAGACATCCATTCACTCAGACAACCAATCAATAACCCATATAGACACTCATGTAGCTAGTCACCAACCCATGCAGCCACTTACACACCAACTGACAGACTGATACAGACATTCACACAGATTAGTCATTCACCCATGCATTCACTAAGACATGTTTAATCACTCACTTATACAGTCAGACACACACCCACAAAATCATCCATACAGACACTCATAACCCACTCATTCTTCGAATACACCTTGGCGTATATATAGATAACATTCTTAAACTTTTCAGAAACACTCAGTCACTGGATGATGTCACCAGTGATGTCATCAGTTATGTCATTTGAGATGTCATCAGTGATGTCATCAGTGATGTCACTGACCATGTCAGGAGTGATGTAATATGTGACGTCATCAGCAGTGCATTGCGGGGGCACGAGTTATAGTTAGCTCAACTAACTATAATGGACGAATTTCTCTGGTTTTGTACGAGTGAAATGTCCAACTAACTATAACCTCCCTGAAACCTGTTTTTTTCCAGTGAATTCCTATAGTTTTTAATGCTAATTTCTAACTATAACGTCTCTGAAACCTATGGTTTTTTCAGTGAATATATATATATATATATATATATATATATATATATATATATATATATATATATATATATATATATTCACTGAAAAACCATAGGTTTCAGACACGTTATAGTTACAAATTAGCATTTAAAAAACCTTTGAAATTCACTGAAAAAACCATAGGTTTTAGGGACAGTTATAGTTACTTGGACATTGCACTCGTACAAAACCCGTGAAATTCCCCGTTATAGTTAGTTCAGCTAACTATAACTCGCGCCCCGCAATGCACTGCTGATGACGTCACATATTACATCACTCATGACATGGTCAGTGACATCACTGATGACATCACTGATGACATCTCAAATGACATCACTGATGACATCATCCAGTGACTGTGTGTTTCTGTAAAGTTTAAATATTTTTAATATATATAGGAAAAGACGTATTGAAGAATGAGTGGGTGTGTAAGTGTCTGTATGGATGATTTAGTAGGTGCGTGACTGACTCTATAAGTGAGTGATTTAACGTATCTTACTGAATGCATGGGTTAGTGACTAAACTGGGTGAATGTCTGTATCCGTCTGTCTGTTGCTGTGTAAGTGGCTGCATGTGTTTGTGAATAGCTAAATGAGTGTCTATATGAGTTATTGAATGCTTGTCTGAGTATCTGTATGGGTGCCTGAGTGTTTGTGTGGGAGGGGTGTGTGCAACTCTGTGCATAGATGTGTGAGTGGGTGATTCACTGGGTGGATGGTTTCAAGAGTGCATCTGTGATAGACTGTATAGGTGGGTAAGTGTGTGTAAGAGTGTGTTAGTGAGTGAATGTATGTCCCAGTGGTACATGTGTGAGTAACTACATATGTGAAAGGCAGTATATATGTGTGTTGGAGTATATAAATAGCTATAAGCAAGAGTGAGTGATTGTGATAGTGGCTGTATGGATGAGTGTGTGCTTGTATCAGTGATTGTATAAGAGCGTAACAATGTGCTACTATTTGTATGAGTAAGTGAGCTGGTGTGTGTATAACTGTATAGGTGAGTAAATGGCAGTGTGTTTAATTATTTGCATGACTGACTAGGTGTCTGAGTATCTCTATGGATGAGTGGCGTTGTTTGAGTGTCTATATAGGAGTAAGAGTGCATATGATAGTCCTGTACTGAGTGACCGTAAGTATGAGTGACTGTACGGGTGAGTGAGTGGATGTGTGTGTGTAGACCTAAGAATCAGTGAGTGGGTATGTAGTTATTGGTGTTGGAGTGTCTATGGTTTTGCGAATGGCAGTCTGTAATTTAGAGTGGGTGTATCAAAGATTATATTAGGGTGTGAGGAGGTGCATCAGATTATCACGTGGATGATGTCATCAGTGATGTCATTTGAGATGTCATCAGTGATGTCATCAGTGATGTCACTGACCATGTCATGAGTGATGTAATATGTGACGTCATCAGCAGTGCATTGCGGGGCGCGAGTTATAGTTAGCTGAACTAACTATAACGGGGAATTTCACGGGTTTTGTACGAGTGCAATGTCCAAGTAACTATAACTGTCCCTAAAACCTATGGTTTTTTCAGTGAATTTCAAAGGTTTTTTAAATGCTAATTTGTAACTATAACGTGTCTGAAACCTATGGTTTTTTCAGTGAATTTCAAAGGTTTTTTAAATGCTAATTTGTAACTATAACGTGTCTGAAACCTATGGTTTTTTCAGTGAATTTCAAAGGTTTTTTAAATGCTAATTTCTAACTATAACGTGCCTGAAACCTACGGTTTTTTCAGTGAATTTCAAAGGTTTTGTAAATGACAATTTTTAAATGTATTAATTGTTATACTAATTTTTTTCATACTGATTTACTACATTTTTAGAAACAATTTTTTTTACAGATTTTATTTTTTAAATTACATTGTAATTACATTATACATTACATTACAAAAAATACTTTCTCAGAATGAATTACTTTAGTTTAAATACTTTGCACATAGGCAATAGACTTTTAAGTACAGTAGTTACAGTTGTTGCAATGGGCAACACATTTTCAAACACAATGCAACATTCAGCTCAATGTGAATTTCTAGTTAAATGCAATTAGTTACTTTATGGATTACTTTTCTAACCACAGGACTGGATCCTAGATTCAGTCCTGGTACATCTCCTGTAAACAGTTGAGTAAAAGCGTTTTGGTTACAGTCGTGATTTTTAAGGAATATTATTGTATTTTAAAAGTTGACACTTAGAAACTTTTTCTCATAGAATCACCAATGTTATCCTATGGAAGGAAATTCACTTAGCAGGTAAAAACTGTTATCGTTACTTTTTCTTACTCAGTGTTGGATCCTGGATCCAGCACTGGTGCATCTCCTGTAAACAGTTGAAAGAATGCGTTTAAGTCATACAGGTGATTTTTAAGGAATATTTGTAGTTTGTAAAAATCAACACTTTGAAACTTTTTTGCTGAAAACCAGACAATGGATTCCTATGGAAGAAAATATAAGTTACTGGTAAGTACGGTTAAAATTACTTTTCAGGATTAGTACTGGGCTGAAAGATGCAGCACTGAGGTCTCTCCTGATAACAGGTGAGTAAATCGGAATTCGTATTTCGGCTGATTTTAGAGGAATATTTTAAAGTTCCAAAACTCCACACTTAGAAGAATTTCCAAGTGAAACCAGTCAATGTTAGCCTATGAAGGAAATTCAAGTTACCGGTAAGTACGGTTAAAATTACTTTTCAGGACCAGTACTGGGCTGAAAGATGCAGCACTGAGGTCTCTCCTGATAACAGGTGAGTAAATCGGAATTCGTATTTCGGCTGATTTTAGAGGAATATTTTAAAGTTCCAAAACTCCACACTTAGAAGAATTTCCAAGTGAAACCAGTCAATGTTAGCCTATGGAAGGAAATTCAAGTTACTGGTAAGTACGGTTAAAATTACTTTTCAGGACCAGTACTGGGCTGAAAGATACAGCACTGAGGTCTCTCCTGATAACAGGTGAGTAAATCGGAATTCGTATTTCGGATGATTTTAGAAGAATATTTCCACAATGGTGAAGGGAGGGGCGGGGCCTGACGTGACATCTGTGCAAACGCGCCCCGTGGCGCGTTTTAAGTTGGGGGATTAAGTCCCCTTGAATCCTGAGGGTCCCTAGGGGCCAACTAGCCCACCAGGAACCTCCAATATGCGCCAGAGGGCTGCGTTGCAGAGACGTGTAGAGAGGCCACACCCCTTTTACACCTCTCTGCAACGCAGCTCTGTGGCGCTTTCTGGATGTACCTGTTGGGCTAGTTGGCCCCAGGGACCCTCAGGATTGAAGGGGATTTAATTCCCCATCTTAAAACGCGCCACGGGGCCTGTTTGCACACATGTCACCTGAAGCCCCGCCCCCTCCCTTCACCACTGTGCAAACGCACCCCGTGGCGCGTTTTAAGCTGGCGGATTAAGTCCCCTTGAATCCTGAGGGTCCCCGGAGTCCAACTAGCCCACCATATACCTCCAAAAAGCGCCACAGAGCTGCGTTGCAGAGAGGTGTAAAAAGGGGTGTGGCCTCTCTACACGTCTCTGCAATGCAGCCCCCTGGCGCATATTGGAGGTTCCTGGTGGGCTAGTTGGCCCCCAGGGACCCCCAGTATTCAAGGGGAATTCGTTCCCCCTCTGCAAACGCGCCAGGGGCGCGTTTGCAGAGTGGTGAAGGAAGGGGCGGGGCCTGCGGGCCCGATCGTTTTTTATTTTTTTATTTTTTTTGTCCCCTGAAGGGGAGCTGTTTAGCCCCCTTCCTTTTTCCTGTTTTTGGGCCCTGGGGACCCCATCCCCCAGGGCCTTACCCCTTTTTAATTTAATTTAAAAAAAAACGGGAAGGGGGCCGCGTGGCCCCCTTCCCTGGGCCTGTATTGGCCCCGGGGACCCCATCCCCCGGGGCATGGCCTTTTTTATTTTCTTGGGAGGGGGCTGCGTGGCCCCCTCCTCAGGCCATTTAAGGCCCCGGGGACCCCATCCCCGGGGCCGGCCTTTCCATTTTTTTTTCTTTTTTGGGGAGGGGGCCGCGTGGCCCCCTCCTGGGCCACTACTTGCCCCAGGGACCTTATCCCCGGGGCTGGCCCTCTCCGTTGGGGACTGTGGGGAGTCCCCAATCCCCCACAGTCCCGCCAGCTCCCCACGTCCCTTGGGAGCCGGCATTGCTGTTCCACATGGGGAGCAGCTGACATGCTGCTCCCCATGTGGAAAGCAATGTGCTTTGGATATTGGAAGAGAGAGCAGGTTTCCCTGCTCTCTCTTCCAATATCCAAAGCAGTTTGCTATGGCAGGACGGGAGCCGCGAGGCTCCCGTCCTGCCATAGCAAACTACAGTGTCCCGGGGTAGGCACCCCGGGACACTGCAGGAGCCGGCCCTGGGGGTGGCGGTCCCCAGGGCCATCAAGGGCTCCAGGAGGGGGCCGCGCGGCCCCCTCCCTACATCAGCACAGCCCCGGGAGGTGGTGGTCCCGGGGCTTCGGGTCCAAAACGGACCCCCATTTTAATTTGTTAGTGCCCCGGGGAGGTGGCGGTCCCGGGGCGTGTGGGGGGCTGGAGCCCCCACACAGGTTGCTCAATGAATAAAAAAAAGCCCCGGGAGGTGGTGGTCCCCGGGGCTGCGGGAGGGCTCAGAGCCCTCCCGCACCATTTTTAAAAAAGCCCCGGGGGTGGCGGTCCCCGGGGCTTGGGGGCCCTTTGAGGCCCCCACACATAAAATTAAACCCCCACCATGCCCCCGGGACTTGGGCCACCCGGGGGCAAAATACAATCGAAGCGCGGGAGACCGCGCTCTGATTTTTTTTTTCTCGGCAGGATTCGCGCACCCTGAGCGCATCCTGCCGATTTTTAAAAAAAATATTTTTTTTTTTTTTTGCCCAGGGGGTCCTTGTGGGTCAGGGTGTTTCTACCCTGCCCCCTTTGTGCGCTTTGCGCACTTGTTTCTGTCCCTCGGTTCTACCGAGGGACAAAATGGCTGCCAACATTTCCTGAATCGGAATGTTGACAGCCAGCTGACAGCCAATTAACATCACCTCGTGATCGGGACGGTGCGCGCAGGGTGCGCTGAGGGTACGCGGACCCTACTCGGCCATAGATATCACTAACTTTTTACTTTTCATTTTCTCAGCAACTACTGAACGGATTTACACCATTTAACAAAAGGGTTCTTTCTGAACCAAGAACTACCTCTTTGCCAAATTTGGTGTAATTCCGTTCAGCAGTTCGGGCTGTAGCCGTGTCTAAAGTTTCCTATGGAAAAGTGCATGGGGAAAACACGTTTTGGGACCCCCTTTTTTCTCGGCCCCCGCTTGACGAATCCCCCGAGACTTTCAGGGTAGGAGCGGACCGGAGCGGGCCACAAAGTTTGAAAATTTCGCCAAGATACGTCAACCGGCAAGAGAGTTATTTCAAATAGAATGTCGCGGATTTCCTATGGATAATAGGTTGTAACTATAACTATCTACTGGCGACCGCCAGTAGATAATATATATATATATATATATATAATAGGAAAGCTTCCGGCAAACCAGCTCCTCTCCATACGGGGTCGGTGCGAGATCCGGGTGTCGGAGCCCGGCTGTAAATCCTTGAAATCCACGTGAACAATTCTTCCACGACGAATAAAACTCGCACACCAGGGTAAGTGTAAATAAAGTTTGTTATTGGCGACGCGTTTCGACCGGGGCGGTCTTTATCATTAGCCAATGTTTCACCAGTTGTTACCACCATTTAAAGTGTTTTACAAAACATAAAAGAAGGACCATACACCATTGGTTAGGCATATAAACATAGAAAACGGACATCTACAGCGTTATTTGCAGTTAACATACAATTGCAAATAGAGGAAAGACTTTCTACCATGGTTTGATAGAATGCTGCATTATAATTAGCATTATAATTTGCACGTTTAAAGCCACTGGGCTCAGCATTTAAATGCGCAAGGGTTCTTGAAAATGCTCAATATTGAAATAGCATGGACCATGAAATACTGGCATTTAATGAAGGACAGTGCTCTTGTGTGGGTAATCTGATATATATTGTGATGTGTCTGTGACTTCACTTAGGAATTTATTTTACAAAATGTATTTTAAATGATTTTCTATCTTATAATCATTGAATGCCAAATCAAATGTGATTTATAGTATAACATGAATAGATTTTGGTAAACGTTAATTATAATGCAGCATTGTATCAAACCATGGTAGAAAGTCTTTCCTCTATTTGCAATTGTATGTTAACTACAAATAACGCTGTAGACGTCTCTTTTCTATGTTTATATGCCTAACCAATGGTGTATGGTCCTTCTTTTATGTTTTGTAAAACACTTTAAATGGTGGTAACAGCTGGTGAAACATTGGCTAGTGATAAAGACCGCCCCGGTCGAAACGCATCGCCAATAACAAACTTTATTTACACTTACCCTGGTGTGCGAGTTTTATTCGTCGTGGAAGAATTGTTCACGTGGATTTCAAGGATATATATATATATATATATATATATATATATATATATATATATATATTTTCTAACAGTTGATCCTCCATGCAGAGCGCAGCTCGACCGGTGCGAGTAGCGGAATGGATCCAATTCCACGTAACAATTTTGCCAAAAAGAAAAATACTCGCACTCCAGAGAGTCACTGTATCAGGCAATTTTATTTAATTATTGCCACCATCACCATACTAAACCAATGCGTTTCGACCCAGAGGTTTTGATCAAGACCTCTGGGTCGAAATGCGTTGGTTTAGTATGGTGATGGTGGCAATAATGAAATAAAATTGCCTGATACAGTGACTCTCTGGAGTGCGAGTATTTTTCTTGCTGGTAAAAAATATATATATATATATAAATTCACCTAGAAAAACAAAGGTTACAGGGAAATTATTGGTAGGAAATAGTATTAAAAAACCTTAGAAATTCACTGAAAAAAACAAAGGTTACAGGGCCGTTATAGATAGGCTCAGATTTCACTCATATAAAACCAGTGAAATTCAGCAGTTATCTGTAACTTATGCCCCTGCGTTGCACTGCTAGTGACCTCACCTATTACATCACTCATGACATGGTCAGTGACATCACTGATGACATCACTGATGACATCTCAAATGACATCACTGATGACATCACTGATGATATCAAGTGAGTGTAAGTGTTTTTAAGAGTTTATGGGTGTTTAACATATATACTAACCTACTACAAAAGTTAAATTAGTATACTAGGTACACTACTACTGAGTGATAGTAATTCTAGAATATATTAAGGGAGTAACTGTTTGACTATATGTATCCTTGTGTGTATAGGCATGTCATTGGCTGTGTGAGTAGCTGTGTGGGTTAGTGACATGCTGTATGAGTGGAGGTATTGGTGAGTGGGTGTTTCAATGGCAGTATGAGTGAGTGTGTGGAAGTGTGAGTGGCTCTATGAGTGGGTAAGTGGTATGTAGTGAATGTATGGGTGAGTGAGTGGGTGTCTGAATGGCTGATGAGTGAGTGACTTGGTGTGTAACTGTCTGTGTGGGTAAGTGAGTGGCTGTTTGAGTATGTGCTTGGTTAAGTGAGTTGGTGTGTGAGTGGCTGTATTGGAGAGTAAGTGTCTGTATGAATGACTGTATGGGTGAGTGAGCGGATGTGTTAATGCTTGTATGGATGTGTGAATGTGTATGTAAGTGGCTGTGTGGGTATGTGAGTGAGTGCATGAGTGCTTATATATATGGGTGAGTGATTTGCTATGCTGAGAAGCTGGATTGGTGAGTTGGCTGTGTGAGTGACTGAATGGTTGAATAAGTGGGTGTGTGAGTAGTTGCAGGTGTGAGTGTGTGGCTGTGTGAGTGGCTGTACAGGTGAGTGAGTGATTATGTGAGTAGCTGTATGGGTGAGTAAATGGGTGTGTGAGTTGCTGTACGAGTGAGTGAGTAGGTGTGTGAGTGCCTCTATGAAGGAGTGAGTGGGTGTGTGAGTACTGGCATGGATCTGTGAATGTGTATGTGAGTGGTTGTGTGGGAGTGGGTGTATGGGAGATTGTATGGGGTGTGAGTGGGTGTATGAGTGGTTCTGTGGAGCCTGTCATCAGTAATATCATCAGTGACGTCATTTGAGATGTCATCAGTGATATCACTCACCATGTCATCAGTGATGTAATATGTGAGGTCATAAGCAGTGCATTGCGGGAGTGTAAGTTATAATTAGCTCAGGTAACTATAAATGCTGAATTTTTCTGGTTTTGTATGAGTGAAATGTGAGCTTAACTATAACGTCCCTGTGACCTTTTGTTTTTTCAGTGAATTTCTAAGGTTTTTGGAATTCTATTTCCTAACTATAATGTCCCTGTAACCTTTGGACTCCAAGAGCATCTCTAGAGCTTCCAAAAACTCTTCCGAAGGCGATGGGTCAGACTCCTTCTCCTGCTTGTGCCAGGATTGCGTCACTGAGTTTAAAAATCTACATGCTATTGCTCTCTCTCCACTTTTAAATTGATTGCAGATGATTGAACAAGGCTCAGGGGTCTCATGCCAAGTCAGCCCTATGATCCCCAGGCGTCAAGTACTGCCCTTTGAGTTACAGCCAAGTCTGGCCAGCCTCCCTCCTTAACCCCTTTGGCTTTCACTGTATCAGAAGGAGTGGTAGTAAATAGCCCTATACCTTTTCAAACCATCCACACATGGTTCACAGTCCATAATTCCTTCCCTACTTCCCCCTCAGCTCAAGCAGGAATTTGGGCCGGCATGACGCTAATATGGGTAGTTATGGGAGTGTACTTACATCTAGACCAACCTTGACAGATGGCCATGCCCCATTTCAGAGTCACCCAGTGATTAACTGTTAGAAACGGGGGTCTCTAGTTGGCAGAGGTAGGTACCTTTGTCCAAATAGGGACCCTTGCTTCTAGTCAGGGTAAGGGGGATACACTCCTAAAATAACCCCTGCTCACCCCCTTGGTAGCTTGGCATGAGCAGACAGGCTTATCTCAGAGGCAGTGTGTAAAGCATTTGTGAACACATACAGTAATACAGTGAAAACACTACAAATGGACACCACACCAGTTTAGAAAATAAGTAAACTTTATCTAAACCAAAACAAGACCAAACGAAAAAAATCCACAATACAGTAATCAAAATATGACTTTCAAAAGGTAGAAACAGTTCTGTCCATAGCAAACTATGGATGCAACACTTTCAACACAAAGTACCTTGGATGCGTCACAATCACAAACAAAAACAGCCACAGGGAAGGTGATGCGTTGGTTCCTTACGCCCAGGGAAGGTGATGCGTCGGTTCCTTACTTCGGGGGAGGTGATGCATCAGTTCCTTACTGCCACGCAGGGGAGGTGATGCGTTGGTTCCTTACTGTGCGGGGAGGTGATGCGTCGGTTTCTTACTGCGGCCCTGGTGTTCTTGTAGACTTGGCGCCCCAGTGCGATGTGTTGCGCACCGGAGGTGAGGCGTCGCGTTGCGAGACTTCGCGTCGTCCGGCGTTGGTGCTGGGGGCTGCGCGGTGAGGCTTTGCATAGCCGGGCGGGACTCGGCGCGACTTCGCATCGCCCGGCATAGGTTCCGAGAGGCTTTGCACGGTTTTGCGATGCTTCGCGCCGGTTCTTTCAGAGAGCAGCTGCAAAACCCACTTCTGAGGCCTTTTGACTGCAGGAGGCACCTCAGGCAAGGGTAGGACTCACAGATGGCAGAGTCCAGCAGCACCAGCAGAGTTGCAGGAAGTCTTTTGTGTCCCTGAGACTTCATAACAGGAGGCAAGCTCTATTTCAAGCCCTTGGAGATCTTCTTCAAGCAGGGGACACAGCACACAGCAAAGTCCTTTCTCCTTTCCTTAGCAGAAACAGCCACTGCAGGCCAACCCCAGACAGCAGACAGCACAGGGGCAGTATTCCTCCTCAGTTTCTCCAGCTCTTCTCCTTGGCAAAGGTTCCTCTTGATTCCCAGAAATGATCTAAAAGTCTGGGGTCTGGGCCCCTCTTTTTATACACCAAAATCCTTTGCTCTCTGAAGGCAGAGAGTGTCTGTACCCAGCCAAAACCAGTTCTGTGGGCACTTTGCAAGTGCACAACAACCTCCATTGTCAGCGTGAGCCCTGGCTCCAGACACACCACAAGGGGGTGGAGCCGTCATTGTGGAAGGCAGGCACAACCCTATTCAGGTGAAGGTGCAACTCTTCCCACCACTCCAAATGCAGACCAAGCCTATTCAGCCCAGCCCTGACTCATCCGACTTCTGGAGCCGCTGCCCCTTTCCAGCCCCTGTCATCCAAAAGCCAGACATGCAATACAAAAACTTAGCAGAGGCACACTGGATGGTTAGGCAAGAAAATACCTACTTTCTAAAAGTGGTATTTTCAAACACAGAATGTAAAAATCACCCTCACTAAAAGATGCACTTTAACAATCTGAGTTCAGGCATACTAAACTTTACTTTTCAATCTTGTTCCTAGGGTCAGCTATGTTTATAAGATGTTATAAACAAACTCCCCATTCTGTCCTATGGGAACAGATAGCCTTGCAATAGTGAAAAACGAAATTGGCAGTATTTCACTATCAGGACATGCCACACACATCAGGGCATGTCCTACCTTTCATATGCAATGCACCCTGCCCACAAGTGTACCTTGGGCCTACCTTAGAGGTGACTGATATGTAGAAAAGGGAAGGTTTAGGGACTGGCAAGTGTGTGCACTTGCAAAGTCGACATGGCAGTACTAGACTGCACACA
Source organism: Calotriton arnoldi (assembly GCA_963921515.1). Classification (NCBI taxonomy): domain Eukaryota; kingdom Metazoa; phylum Chordata; class Amphibia; order Caudata; family Salamandridae; genus Calotriton; species Calotriton arnoldi. Next base: position 90,130 of record CAWUFW010019584.1, read on the forward strand.
GGCTCTGCAGTGGCAGGCCAGAGTTACATTTTACCCTTCTGCTTCCATGGGTGGCACAATCAGTGCTGCAAGCCCACTAGCAGCATTTGATTTACAGGCCCTGGGCACACACAGTTCACTGTACTAGGGTCTGTCTAGTAAATCAAATAGTCAATCATGGAAACACCAATCCATAACAACAATTTACAGGGAGAGCATATGCACTTTAGCACTGATCAGCAGTGGTAAAGTGCCCAGAGTCATAAAACCACCAACAGGTCAGAAAAAATATAGGAGGAAGGTAAAAAGTTCTGGGATGACCCTGAAAAAAGGGCCAAGTCCAACATTAACCTACATTGGAATATTGATAGGGGTCTCACAGTTGTTCGAGGGGCAGAGGGAAACCCCGGGTGAGCTTACCAATAAAGTATTGGATTGCTTGGTGAGAAATAGAATTTTTTTCCTTTCCCAAGCAAATAAGATCATACTAACTCGTAGGGTCAGGTGGTTAGGCCCTGGCAAGGCAGATAGATCTAGAGACTGTGTGGTCACAATTTTAGGTCTGCCCATATGGTGGAACACCTACTGATGGGATTCCTCAGTAGACAGGTGGGCTCTTCAGGTATTGATTTGATGCCATTGTGCTATTTTTATTAACCCTTTTATCGGTCAGCAGCCCCCCCACAGCCTTAATGTGCTGAGTTGGTCTCTGCCCTGGCGCATGCATCTACCGTCCCCACTAGTGCGCAAGGCATAGTCGGATTTTCCACTTCTAACCGGTTTGATTTCCTTGTTGATGTTGATTGACCACTAGCTGGCTTTCATAGATATGCTCCGTCTGAAATAAGACACGCTGGAAGTTGGAGAGTTGTGATTGAACCAAAGGGTTCCACAAGGTCATGCTTCAGCGATTTTTCATTGCTAGGAAGGAGGTCCCCTGATACCATCACGGCTAGGCGAACTAAGCTGGTTGAATGGGGTGACTCTCTAGTTTTGAGCCATCAGGTGGTAATAAGAAGTTTATGGCATAGGGCCTTGTCAGAGATAGACTCAATCACAGAGCCACCCACACCCACAGGGGACCCAACTAATCCCGTTTTCATGGCCAGCATGGCACTGACTCAGTTCAGGCTTAACTTTGACAATAACAAGTTGGTTCCTCTTACTAGAGCATCCTTAGGCCTCAGTCCCTGCAGAGAAAGGTGTGGAGGGCAGGGCCTGACTTTGCAAAGACTCCAGCTGTACCTAGCCCAGCTCCCCGTTTGCAACTACTCTCCAGGAATATTGCTGGCTCGTTTCTAAGCTTGATTGCCCTGATCAGACTCAGTTCATTGATTTGCACAACCTCTGTTCATTTCAAGAGACTTGGTGTACAAAGGTGGTGTACCGGATGGGATATGTAAACTTTAGTAAGGCTGCTTCATCTTCTGGTAAGGGGAGACCATCTGCGGGTATAATTATCTGGGTGCATACATTCCTATCCTGCAAGATGGAAGAACTTACAATTCCTTCCTTTGACATTTTGTGAATCTCCCTGGTTTTCCCACATTTCACTTTGTATATTTATAATGTATATCTTAGACCTGGAGTGCAAAACAGTTTCCCCAACCCTAGAGCTGTTAAGCATACATTTGGCATCAGCCCCTGCTGGAGTTTGGAAATTAGTGGGAGGAGATTTTAACTGTCAATTTGAACTGCTAGAGGACAATTTAGTGGCTTTAACACAGGAGGAAGATAGTGTATGATTCATTCCAAAGCTAGTAATTCCTCAAATTAAAAAAGGTCACCTTTAGCTCTCCAAATTTCTGCTATAAGATTGAACCAGGTCCTACGAGCCTGTAATTGCAGAACTGCTTTTGATAGAGATGGTTAACAGACTTTTAACTGCCCTTCTAGCACTAGCCTTATCGATTATATTATGGTGGATGTGCGGGCCTGGCCTTATTTAATCGATATGGTGGCCCTTCCGAGACAGGATAATGATCATAATGCACTCTCCAGTGTCATAGGTCTTCCAGTCTGTGGCATGTTAGCTAGTTCTCCTGATCCCTTTGAGAGCAGATTGAGATCAACCAACAACATGCACAGAGTGAAATGGTGTCAAATGGCTCATTCTGAGGAAAGGGTGGGGGCAGTCTATAAAATAGTAGTAGAACATTTGGAAGGTCCATTACTCCAGTCCAGGCGGGTGGACTCCAGTGATAAACAGGAGAAGATCAGTGCAGGCCATACTAAATTATTTGGAGATCTCTACAGTCTCTAAAAATGTTGCAGGGAAGCAGTCCCCTCCAACATGGTTTAATCCCTCATGTAGGTAGACCAGGGCTGCCTTGTTGCAAGCCATCAAGCAGCAAGATAGGTTGGAGATCCAAACCAAAAGGGTTGCTTACAAAAAGACCATATGCCAAGCCAAACGGGAGTGGGAGGCAGCGAAATGGAAAGGGCTCCTAGAGGCGACGCAAAAGGGGGGATCAACAGTCTTTTTGGAATTTGGTATCTTCAGGTTCAGCAGAGGGATTCCATATTGTGGAGACTAATGTCCCTGCTGCTGATTGAGTCACACTTTTTTCTAGTCTATGCTCTGTAATAGGAGAGGCTAGTTCCTCTCTGGCAGCTTCTAGCTGTGATACCCTAGTGGACTTGAAATATGTGCCTGACAGAGAGAAGCCGCCTAGCATTACGCTACAAGAAGTTAGATCTGTGATTCTTAAGATCATCCCCAATAAGGCACCAGGCCCAGACAAAATCCCAGGTGACCTTTATTGTAGCGAGATGGACATTTGGGGTCCTTATTTTACAGTTGTTGTTAACGCTAAACTGACTGGGGCTCCTATTCCGCCCACTTGGTTGGGAGCAGAAATTGTCCCTTTGCACAAAAAAACTGTCCAACACTTCCGTCTAATTGTAGGCCTATAAGCCTTATTGATTGTTCACAGACGTTATTCAGGAGAATCCGTCTAGGAAGGCTTCAAGATTGGCTAGCTGCTGAGGAAGTGCTCTCTCTCCTACAGGCTGGCTTTAAGGACAGTATAAGCACATTGGACCAGGTCTTTCGCATCCAAATGCTTTTTTGGAAGACGGTGGTCCTGGGAGGTTGTATGTAGTATTTGTAGACCTTCGGTCAGCATTCAACCTGGTCCCGAGGCACAAGCTCTGGCATGTGATGGCTGATATGGGTGTACCTAAATATTTACTGACCAATATTATAAGACTCCATGAGCATAATTGCGCCCAGGTAAGGTGTAGTCAATCAGGCAAGTTGCCAGATCACAAGAGAGGTAAGGCAAGGCTGTGTTTAGCCCTCACCCTCTTCACAATTTATGTCAACGACCTGATTGATCATCTGAATGGGTGTGAGGGCGATTCTCCAAATCTTGCAGGCATCAGGGATCCCGCCCTGATGTTTGCAGACAACACTCTATTAATATCTAAATCGCCCATGGGACTAGAGAGGGTTTTAGATAGCTTTCATACCTTTTGCAAGAAGAGGGGACTGGAAATGAATGTCTTGAAGACAAAGTACATGGTTCTTGACCCCTGATCTAAGCCAAGGCTCAAAGGCTTAATATTGGAGTGTGTGCAAACTTTTGAGTATCTAGGACTAATCCTCAATGAGCAACTGGAATGGGAATGCCATATTGATAGGTGCAGACTAAAACTTGAACAACAACCTGGAGGGCTGGTAAAAGTGCAGAGCAGTTCCAGATTTCATCCAATTCTACCGGCACTGCGAATTTATAAACAACAGGCCATGGGAACTGCCCTCTACGCTGTGGAGCTGTGGGGTCACAAGTATGCAGAGGCCCTTACTCTAGTAGAAAATCGATTTCTCTGTTAGATGACAGGCCTTCTTGTTAGTACCCCTTTACTCCCCCTTAGGATGGATACAGCCAATTTCAGAAGGGATAGGGTTGAGACCAATCCTTTATTGGCAGAGGCTTTGGGTCACCACTGAGCTTATAACATATCAGCAGGGGTTGGAGGAGATTTTGGGGCTGTCAGGTTCTAGTAACATTCCTTGGATAAGGTATATTAGAGACACACAGAGAAAATTGGAAATTGGGACATTGTGGGAAGATCCGATGACAGCTGAGTCCAGCAGTAAGAAGACTTTTAAAGCAAATTATGGCCAGCATAAATTGGATCTAATGCAGTCACAATCCTCTTTCAGCCCCCTGTCTGATGCCTTCCTTGTGGTAAAGGATGAGTTTAAGGAGGAGCAGTTCCTTGACGAGATTGAACCTGTGGGAGCCAGGAAACTTTATCTTCCGTTTCGTTATGGCACACTCCCCCTGTCTTCCTTCACCAAAGTGTGGGGCCGTCCTCAGGAAAGAGATAGGTGGGAATGTCCCACCTGTGGTGCTAGTAAGGAAACTGTGGAACATGTCTTATTTTTTTGTCCTGCTTATGTCAAGGGGAGGAAAAAATGGATATTCCCAGTATGCCAAATAGTAGGGGGGAGAATTTATGTTGAGGCCCGCCGCAATTTTGAAATATGACACAAGACAAAGTATTGTCTTTGCTGTCCCTTGATATCTCCTGGTGATGGAGAGGACTAGAAGCATGTTTCTCAAGTCTATTGTGAGGCCTGATATCACAGTAGTACAGGGGGTTCCTAGTGTCCCTGTTCCCCCGCTTTACTAGCACCCTGAGACGCTGTGGCCCAAGAGCTTATTTGGCCATTAAGAAAGCTTAGGGTCTTTTAGAGGATTCTTCCCCTTTTATGCACTTGCACTTTGAGAAGCCATTAATTAAGATGTATTTGTTTACTCCAAGAAAGTACCCCAAGACGCTGTGGCCCACAATTTTATTTTGCGCTACAAGATAGCTTACGGTCTTTTAGATGCTTCTTACCCTTTTATGCACTAGCACTTTGAGAATCCATGGGTTAAGATGTATTTGTTTACACCAAGAAAGTTTAGGGTCCCTCTGAAGTCCTCACTTCTCTCTTGCATTCACACTTCTGGCTTTTTTTTTTTTTTTTTGTCTTCACGTATATAAATAAGTGGATAATCTTTAAACAGACCAGCGGTTCATTCTTGGTTCCCTGGAGGAGGGTAACGGTACCGTCTGATTACTTGAGCACCTCCAGGGACCCGTCGAAACCAGCGGCAAAGATCCTAGGGAAGGTATTTAGTGGAGAGGAATAACAACCTCCCCAAGATCATGGCCCTTCCTCTAATCTCACTTATTTCATAATCATTGGACTTATAAGTATTATGAGTTTTCAGGATATTGTATTATCAAGATTATTAACCCACCAATTCCAGGCCCCCCACATTCTGATTCTTTTTCTCGAGGAACCAGCAAGATCCAATCTATGAATTTGTTTCACCGAAGCAACCCAATCTAATAATACTGGGGGTTGAGAGGAAATCCATTTTAAGCAAATTTCCCTCCTTGCAAGAAGAAGTAACAGAAATAGCAGCAATGCTTGAAAGTTAGAAAGCTTATGGCTGGCACTCTACTCTGGGAGGACCCCAAAATGACCAAAATCAGGCTTACCTTAATCTCTTGCCCCAAGACCTCCGAAACAGTCTTACCAACATTATGCCAGAAGCCCTGGATAGGAGAACACTGCCAGAACATGTGCAAGTCGTCCGCATCACCCGAGGTACACTTCGGGCAGACCTTCCGCCCTTCACCTCCCAATTTTGAAAGTTTCTTCGGGGTCCAGTATGCCCTATGGAGTGTAAACATATGATTTCTCCTGAGATGGGCAGCTTTAACCACATTCCATAAAGTGTGCATCCATCCTTGCCATAAGTGTGTTACGTTGAACGAAGGCAGGTCTCTTCTCCAGGACTCCTCCATGGGTACTAGTGGTGGTTCCCCCTTAACCAAAAGGCAATACCATTTGGAAACCTCTTTACGTTGATGGAGGGGGCCTCGTAGGATATTCTCATGTTCTTCATTTACCTCTCCCTCCTTATCCAACTTAACAGCCCAACTGGATAGCTGATAAAAGTTAAATCTTGAGAAAATCTTGAGAGTCTTTGATTCGTGGTGTTACAGAGTACATCCCATGTAAGAAGTTTATTATCTTGTAGCAGCTGACCCCATTTCAGAATACCTTCTTCCAGTAAAGGAATCGATAAACTATCTTTAAGGCACACAGGAGTGCCTGGAGAGTTCTAGGTAGGAGCACCCGGACTATAGTATGGAATCTTAAGAATCTTCCTGGCATAGTACCAAACTTCACAAGCAGATCTTAGGACCTTAAGTTTGATTTTTTTAAAATATTTGGGGTGCCCAAACTTAAACAAACAGCCATCACCGCCCTGAGGAGTATTTTTGGACATCGCTAAGAACAGGGGAGGAAAGCAAGTGGAGTTAAACAAGAGGGACCTTACGTTCTTTAATTAAAAGGCATAACAATAGAAGCGAAAGTCAGGGCTAGCTATACCCCCCTCTAACTTTGCACATTGCAACTTTCTCCATGCAATCCTCATCCCCTTGCTGGACCAGAGAAAACTAGTTATGACCCCTTGCAAATCTTTCAAGGATGAGTGATCAAAGGATAAGGGGATCGTATCGAAGATAAATGTGAATTTCGGCAAAATTGACATTTTGATCAGATTAGAGCGACCCAGGATAGACAGTGGAAGACCGCTCCAAGATCTTAATAATGCGGCCTCCTCTTTCCTTTTCAGGTCGAGATTTACTTGGGCTAATTTAGTGATGTTTTGTGTAATTTGTATGCCTAGATATCTGATTTGCTGTTTAACTGTTACATTACTTGATTGCATATTCCAAGACATAATTTCTGTTTTTTGGGCATTAATTAAGTAACCAGAAACCCTCCCAAAACTCGTGAGAATTTTCTCCGGACTAGGCAGAATAGCGGGGGAGTCCCTGGTGAAGATCATCAAATCGTCCGCATATAGCACAACTTTTTCCCATCCCTCCCATCCAAATGGGGAAAAGATATGACTAGCCCTAATACTGCAAGCCAAGGGTTCTATATATAGATCAAAAAGTAAGGGGGAGAGGGGGCACCCCTGTCTCGTCCCCCGCTCCAACTTAATCGACTCAGTCAGGTTTCCATTAACAATGAACCTAGCTGTGGGGCTTTTATAGATGTTACTAATAGCTCTGACAAAGTGATCCCCCAACCCAAAAGCTCGGATCATATAGCTTAAAAAGGGCCAATTCACCCTGTCGAATGCCTTGGCTGCATCAAATGCAACAATTGTAAGGGGTAGGCTATTGTTGGAGGCGATGTCAATCAATTCATGCGTTAAATCATGAAGTTGATGGCCCCTGATGATCCCCTTCTGATCAGGATTAATCAAAGTAATCATTACAGGGTTCAACCTCCCCGCTAGAATTTGCGCAAAGATTTTATAATCGGAATTCAGCAGGGAGATGGGCCTATATGACTCACATTTTCTTGAGTCTTTATTTGGCTATAAAATCAAGGAGACAGCTGCCTCAACCCAGGACCTAGGGATTGGGTTATTATCTGAGAAGATCCTGTCGAGCAGGACCACAAGGACAGGGGCAATCTCCTCAATCAAAGCCACATAGAATTAATTGGGGATACCATCTGTCCCAGCGGCACTACCTCTTTTTAGATGTTTCAAAACAAATTCAAAGTCCTGAGCCACAGTCATAGAATTAGTATCACAATAAGTCCAAACAATAGTCTTCTCAAGTGGTTTTCTTAATGTTTATTCCTTCTTTCGTAAAAAGTGTACTTCAATCCTTCAACATAACAGGTAGCCACAGGTTGAGCCAACACGTGTTTCGTCTATAGGCAATAACCTAAGACTTCATCAGGGCTACAACAAACAAATACATAAATTACTATTATGATACAAAGGATAATGTTTGAATTACAGTGAAGGAACCTCCACCAAACTCAATCAAAATAAAGAAACACCTCGTGTGCAACCACCATCAATCCAACGAAATTTCAGAAGAGGTGTAAAGAAAAACTCAAATATTCATGAAGGGATGGGACAGTGAAGAGTCTAATCACCAAAATGAGAGAAAATAAATGCCAAAACACAACCAATGGAAAACACTAAAAAGAGAGGTAATTACCACATCCTTAAAATCCCAAAGTGAATATTAGATAAGTAATCCAAAATCTAGCAAAAAGCTCACCGCAATTGACGGATATCTGTAGGCAAATTTATCAAATAAAGTATCCTGCCACACTTTCAAATGTAGCCGTCCTCAAGATCAACAAAGTACCCTGTGGTTTGACATAAACGTAATTACTAAGTTACCAATCGGGATTCAATACTTCAATACAGTCACTTACTATAACGAAATCTCAGAGTGAAAGAACAATGCAACCCAGACTCACCACTAAGGAATGAAAGCACAAGGTACAGCAGTATAACCTTCAAATTAAAAGACACAATCTTCAAGACTCCAGAAAGCGATCTACAAAGAAAAAACAAGGAGCGTAAAGCTCGTATTACTGGACCGATCATTATAGTTTAGTTCTCATAGGTTGAGTACAACCCGAGCAAACAGTGTGCAAATCACATAACTCAAAATGCCATTCATATATAACACGTATACAGCCAAACATTTTAAATCCAAAACAATACAACCCCCGAAAATATATAATGGGAACAATTACCCTCCAGCATCTATATAACGATTCAAAAACCCTGTATTAACTGTCTGGATATAATCCAGACCATAAACAAGGATATGAACACGAATAAAATATAAAGTTGTACCTAAAAGTAAAGACGCTCGTGACAGAGAGTACTCCGATCTGCATCCAAGTCCCGGCGTGTTGCATCCGCGCCATCTTGGAGTGACTATTTAAACAGTACTGTTGTTGTAAACAGAGAAAGCGTCCACTCCTAAGTGTGCTTCACAACAAGAAGATTATATCAGCGCCATCTTGGGCTAGGCAAAGAGTGTTAAGAATGTATTTAACCAGCTGAAAGGCGATCAATAAGTTTAATGCTTATCAGCCTAATTATCACACATTTGCCCTCATATATGAGAATAACTGTGGAGGTTGGAAAAACACAAAAGCGCAAGCACCAATCAAAAAACAAAATATCAATATAAATTATTTTACGAAATACAAATTTATGGAATATAAATCTAAAACATTCATTAATTCGAAAAGTCAAGTTATTCACAAGAAACTTTATCAAAATTTAAAACCAACGCGGTGAGCGATGAATAATATCACAATAGGGCAAAGGCCAGAACCTACCCACTGGTCGACATAAACACTCTTATATTAAAATGATAAACAACCGTCTACGGACATACTTGTCAGACGATATCCCAGAACAACTTATCTTTCTGATACATCCTAAATAATGGTATGTGGTAGTGAATACTGAAAAGAACCGTGCCACAGTCGACCATAAACTTCACCTCACAAATAAACAGAAGATATTCCAAATACCTGGAGAGAAGGGAAATTACCGTGCAAATAGTAGGCCAGAAGAAATTAGAAACAGGGGGAAGAGAGAGATATGTACATAAACAAATATATATAAGCGATAACGAAATTAAGTTAAGAACAGTCTAAATACAACAGTAACATGTTCTTACTATTACAGAGAGAGCAACAGTCAATTCACATTTGTTGTTAGTGTGAAGAAATCAGGATATAATCCATAGCTTATTAGGTAACACATCAAAAGTCCACTTATCAAAGGGAGCAACAGTCATAATACTTGTGTTATTTATATAATTAAATAGAATTTGTACCATGGTTAATTTGATGAAATAAATCACAACATCATAGTCCTAAAAGAGCATGTCATTTGTAATGTAATATAGCGTGTTATTGGTAGCGAGATAGTGTCATTTGGTTTTATAACATGACCTCCGCCACCCAAGTACAAATAATCAATATCCAAAGACATATATCACCTCAGGAGATATCTACAACTTCATATTCCCAGGAAATGTTGTAGCTCAGAATCAATGTTGATGCCCATTTCCACTGCATGTAATTTTAAAATCCACTGGGCTTCACATTGTCGTACTTTTAGTTCTCTATTACCTCCTCTGCTATCACTCGGTATCGCTTCAATACCATGGAAAGTAAAAGCCAACTTAGTACTCTGTGCTGTACATTCAAGGGCATGGGTCACTATTGGATATCTGGAGTCATGGTATTTCAATGCTCTAAAGTGCTCCGATATACGGTCTTTAAGACATCGTATAGTGCTCCCGATATAGATTTTTTTGCACTTGCATATGATAGCATAAACCACAAATTTTGTAGAACAGTCATTATGTTGTTTAATTTGATATTTGATAGACCCATTATATTCATATTCCAGTTTACTGTGTATCGCTAGTTTGCACATGCTACAGTTCCCACACTTATATGAGCCCATATTAAGTGAGTGTATCCAAGTGCGTTCCAAGTATCTTACTCTTGGGTAACTAGGGCTAACAATATTACGTAATGTCCTACCCTTACGATAAATGATGCTGGGGTTCCTAGTGATATACGTACTGAGATTGGGGTCAGATGTCAACAAATACCAATGTTTTTTTAAAATATTGTAGATCTTGTGTGACCAAGGATGATAGCTAGTAACCATTTTCACCGATGAAGTTAGATTGGTATCTTGCTTAATCCTAGTTTTTAACGTGTCAATCCTGGATAGTTTTACAGCTCTTTGTCTAGCTTTATATACTGTGCTGGGTTCATATCCTCTTGCCAAAAATCTCGATTCCATATTACTGGCACAGTTGACAAAGTCTACATCATTGCTGCAATTTCTGTGAGCCCTGTAGAATTCGCCATATGGAATGGCATTGACTTGAACTCTAGGATGTGCACTGGTCGCATGCAGCACAGAGTTGCATGACGTGCTTTTTCTGTATAGTTTACAATTAATTTTGTTGTTATCTACAAATAGTTCTACATCCAAGAATACAATTCTTTCTTTACTATATGTCATGGTGAATGACATATTGTACACATTATTATTCATGTAGTCAAAAACAAATTCAGTTCTAACTCACTCCCAGTCCAGATAAATAAACAGTCGTCAATGTACCTACCATAGTATACTATATATTCGTGCCACTTGGCTCCCGAGGGGCCCCAGATGTGCGCTGCCTCAAACCTCCCCATAAAGAGGCAGGCAAAGGACGGCGCAAATCTGGAACCCATCGCGACCCCGCAGCGTTGTTGGTACCAATGACGTTTGAATAAAAACACATTGTGTTCTAAGATCATTCGTGACATTGTAGTCAGCATTTCTGAGTGTTCAAACAGCTCCACTGGTCTTTTGGACAAAAAGTGTTCAAGCGCCAAAAGACCTCGGTCATGTCTGATGTTAGTATACAGTGACACTACATCTAGTGTCACTAATGTCATGGACGTATCCCAATTAATACCCGTGAGGATGTTCAAGATATGTTTAGTGTCTCTGATATTGGAAGCTAGGTTGGTCACATAAGGTTGAAAAAATGTGTCAGCAAATTCTGCACCCACTTAGCAACGAGGGCGGTCATTGTTCAAATTCCTTGGAGCACTATCGTAGTTGAAACAAATAGAATTGCTTGTTAACTTATAGTTACATCACCGTGCGCAGCCTAATACCCCTACTGCCCTTTCTCTTTCATATCTTTTTAGATGTTTCATCACGGTCTTAAGTTCTGCCAGAGAGATGTTCCGATTCAGCATACTAGTTTGATCTTCTGCGAGAGATGGTAAGGTTATACCCTCGATATATTTTTTAATTTGAGGCTCCGAGATCACTAGGTCCTCTGTGTATAAATCCTGAAAAAAAACTTCAAAAGCCTGTTCTATTTTGGAGTTATCCGAGGAAATCTCGCCTGAGTCTACGATAATTACCTCCTTAATTATATTCCTAGTCTGGTTTATCCGGGACTTCCAGGCAAGGAGCTTCCCGCATCCCTCACCATATTCATAATTCGCTAGGTTACTAGCTTCTCATTTTTTCCTGGTAATGTCATCTAAGTGGTCTATTAGCACCTGTCTCTTAGCTATGACCTCCCTGCTTTCCTCCCTGTGCAATTGCTTATCTTGGTGAAATTTATTTTCACTCATTGCCCTAGAAATATCATCTTCCAACTTCTTAATCATTGCTCTACCCTCCTTATGTTACTTAGCTGCCAAACTTATTACTCCACCTCTAATAAATGCCTTATAGGCATCCCATATTACCTGCAATGGAGCCGAATCTTTGTTAATTTCAAATAAGGATAGTGTTTCTTTCTTCAATTGCGAGATTATTAGGGGCTCTAGGAGTAAGGTTCTATCAAAAGTCCACCTTTTAGTTAACACAACTCCCACCATTTGTAACTCTAGGACTACTGCAGAGTGGTCAGAGAGGTGCTCCGGGACATGCATTGCAGAAGTGATGTAATTCAACAGTCTGCCATCTACTAGGAAGAAATCAATCCTGGAAAAGTGCCCATGTTTTTTATTATGGAATGTAAAGTCCGAGGGGCCGCCCAATCCCATGTATTTCTTTCTCCAGATATCTATCAGGCCTAGGTCTTTCATTAACACTTTAATGAAAGAACCCATCTTTGTGGACACTACCCTTCCCCCTTTAGACCTATCAAAAACGGGATTCAGAATCAATCAATCAATCAGGGGTTTGTTAAAGCGCGACTACTCACCCGTAAGGGTCTCAAGGCGCTAGGGGTGGGGGTGGTGCAGGTTCCATTCCATCAAGGAGGGGGTCTGTCGAAGAGCCAGGTTTTGAGGTTTCTTGCGAAGAGGGGAGCGATGTTGTCTGTCTAAGGTGGAGCGGAAGGGCGTTCCATGCTTTGGCCGCGAGGAAGGAGAAGGAGCGGCCTCCCGATCTGGTCTTTCTGGTGCGGGGGACCATGGCGTAGGAGAGCTGGGCTGATCGTAGGGTCCTTTGGGGAGCGTGGAATTTGAGTCGGCTGTTCAGGTATGCTGGTCCGGTGCCGTGGAGGGCCTTGTGTGCGTGGGTGAGCATCTTGAAGGTGATTCTCGCCTCGACGGGGAGCCAGTGGAGTGTGCGCAGGTGCTGGGAGATGTGGCAGTGTTTTGGCAGGTTGAGGACCAGTCTTGCGGCGGCGTTCTGGATGTTCTGTAGCTTGCGGGTGAGGTTTTTGTTTATTCCAGCGTAGAGTGTGTTGCCGTAGTCGAGTCTGCTGGTGACCAGGGCGTGAGTGACGGTCTTTCGGTGTTCGGGGGGGATCCATTTGAAGGTCTTACGAAGGAGGCGGAGGGTGTGAAAGCAGGAAGACGAGACAGAGTTGATCTGGCGGTCCATTTTGGACTCGGAGTCCAGGATGATTCCCAGGTTGCGTGCGTGGTCCATGGGGGTTGGCGGGTTTCCGAGGGCGGTGGGCCACCAGGTGTCGCTCAAGGCATCGGGGTTTGGGCCCATGATGAGTAGAAGAATATTAAAATCACCCCCCATGATGATAGGAAAGTTGGATTGAATCAGATGACTGCAAATAATATTTAGGGGCACATCGTCGTCTATATTCGGACCATAATACCCTACAAGGGTAAGCCACTCATTTTGGATTTTAACATCAGCAATAATCCATCGCCCCTTAGTGTCTGCCTTAACATCCCCTAGTGTTGCTTTAGCCGAGTGTTTGAAAATCAAGGCCACTCCTTTGGTATAACAGAGACACGATCTGGCCTTCTGGGTTCCCTTTACCAACTTCCAATGGAAAATCCGTTAAGAACCTGGGGGTGTGGTTCGAGGACAACCTTTCCTTTTCCACCCAGGTAAAGAAGCTTTCCGGCAGCTGCTTTGGCCTCCTTAAAACATTAAGGAGCTTTCTCCCTCTCCTCCCCAGGCCTGCTAAAGAGATGGTCATCCGTGCCTTGATCCTTTCCCGATTTGACTACACTAACGCTTTGTATGTGGGCATCCCTGGATATTCTTTGAATAGACTCCAGGTCATTCAGAATGTGGCCGCCAGGCTTCTGCTAGGAATCTCCAAGAGGAGTAGTGTGCGAGAATATTTCCGCACACTCCACTGGCTCCCCGTGGCTGATCGGGTCAAATTCAAATCCCTGGTGATTGCCCACCGAGCCCTCCATGGTCATGGGCCCGCTTATTTGCAGAAGCGGTTTTCCTTCTACATCCCACGGAGACAACTACGCTCATCAGCTCTTCTCTTAGCTAAAGTGCCCCGCTTCATTCGCCACAAGATGGGCGGCTGCTCCCTGTCCGTCAAGGCTGCCCAGGCTTGGAATGCTCTTCCGTTTCCATTGCGCAATACCCAAGACCCGTTAGCCTTCAAGAAACTTTTAAAAACTTACCTCTTCCCCTAGTAACAGTTAAGTGACCCCTCTTGGACCTTCGCCGGGACACTCCTTGGAGTAGCTGTGCGCGTTATCAGAGTATATAACATAACATAACACATTTGGGGTGTATGAATGGAGCTTTCGATCCATCTCTGCTTGGATCGAATAGTCTCCCATTCGTCAGAGGTTAAGTGTGTTTCTTTGAGGATGATAATATCATACTTCGATTGACTCAGATATTGGAGGATTCTCCTCTGTCTGCCCAAAAATCTAAGTTCATTAACATTCCATGTTAAAATTTTAATTGATGTTAAAGGAGGCATTAAGATTTTATCCGGCCCAGCATTACAGATATTACAGATATTACAGGCAACCAGCAGTTTTCTTGATCAAGGTCTACTCCATTTTTATTTACAATATCCTTTTGGCCTTTTTTTTTTATTTTTTCCCTAATATGCTCCCCACCCAGTGAAAACCAAAAATTACTTTCTCCACCTGTGACCCCCCCCACTCCCAAGGGAACCCTCCCTGATAATGCCCTGGGCCTGATGATGAACCACCCAGTGGAGCTCACACCCTCCTCCGGAAGGACATAAACGAAAAGAAAAAAAGTATAGTTTATCCCGGAGCCTTGATTTGATCAATAAAAATCTCTACCTCCTTAGGGTCTTTAAAGTTAAACATTTTATTCTTCCACATTACTTTCAGAAGAGCGGGGAACCTCAGTTGGACTGTTGCACCTAGAGATCTTAGTATTGGGATAGACTTCTACAGTTCCCATTGTCTATCCTGCGTAATTCTGGAAAGGTCTGACCTAATCCGGAACGACCAGTCTCCGTTAGTAAAACATCCTGCTTTAAGTGCCTCGGATAGTACGCGCTCTTTTAATAGGAAAATTTTAAAGTTAACTAAGATTCTCCTGGGGGTTTTCCTATTTGAATTTTTGAAAACGTATCTCTATGGATTCTCTGAATATCGGCCTCAAGTTCTAGGGGATCAACGGTCGGGATAAACTCTTTTAAGAGGCCTATAATAAAACTTTTGATGTTATCGCCCTCCAGTCCTTCTGGGACATTAAGAACTTTAATGTTGTTTCGTCTACAGTTATTCTCGAGAGATTCAATTTTGTCCAGGATAGATTTTTTGCCACTTTTTAATGATTGTATCTCAACTTGATTGATCTCTACTTCCTTATTCAGAGCCTCGACAGAGGCCTCCATCACACAAATTCTCTCTGTAATTGCAGATATTTTAACCTCTAGAGCTTCGCAGGTGTCTTGTATTTTTGCCTGATTTTTTTCTGAGATGGCAAACTTACTCCTGATCTCTCAGGATAACCCCTCTAACATCTTCATCAGCTCTGATTGGTTGGAACTATTCGGTTTTGGAGGGACCTCAAGAATTGATCGTATGGGGTGCTGGCTAATCTCTTCGGGGAGGTTGGCAATCCCCTAACACCTGATAACTATTTGAGGTCGGAAGGTTCAAATGAGCTGCCTGTGCCGCCGAGACTTTATCACATTTAGGGTCCATTATTACTTCCGGGTTTTATCACGGGGGCTTGCAGCTTGATATGACTCCATTTCCAACCGGGATGCACCAGCTTGCTGTATTTTAGGGTACACCTTAAAATATGATCTAAGGAACGGGGTTATTCTCACTTGGGACACTTCCTTTTGCTGCCGTGCCGATGGAGTTGGCGGGGGTAGTTGAGAATTTTGGGGGTTAGGAGGTATCTTTCCCCCTGTCTTCCTTCCAGATTTTTTAGATACAATTCTGCCAGAGCCAGGAGGCGGAGGAGCAGTGGTGGAATTACCTATGGATTTCGAAGAGCTGAAGATTTTATTTCTTAAAGCGTACCTACTAGGGACCTCCACCCCTTCACGTCAGCTATACTACCAGCTATACTACCAATGCCCACAATCTGAGGCAAAGGGCCCGTGGCGTCAATATTAATATCAGAGGTGGTATTGCTTAGAGCTAAGCAGTGAGGGTCCCCCTGACTCTCTTGTTTATTTTTCCCTGCCCCTCTCTTCCGAGGGGTCTGTCGTGATGAAAGCAGATCACTGCCAAGCGCACCTTTAGAACGTATAGGGCTCATGTGCAAGGCAGAAAGAGGAACTGTTGAAATGACTACCGAGTGTGACTTAATAATGCTAATACCACTAGCAGATTTGCGGGATAACAGAGATACCAGTGCTCCCCTCAACCGAGTCTCACCTCCCTTGACACAATCCACACTCGGGTTAACATATCAGGGCACACGGCAGCAACTCACTCTGCCCGGAGTGCCCCAGAAGGAGATCCTTGCGGCCGCCCGCCTTTCAAGACGAATGCCGCCTGCAGCCTGAAGCAGCCAACCCCCGATAAAACATGGGGCTGGCTCGTGTATACACCCGGCTGTTATGTCCTGCGAGACACGTTCTAGTGTCTCGACAGGCATAGAGTTGATAGCCACTCCCCTATGGGAGTGGGCACACTTGCACCCCCACACGCATCCCTCACAGTCGTCACGGGTGACGTGAGCCTGTCAATAAAAGGGCCCGAGTGCACGTGCTCGTGGCCAGTTGAGTAACCCTTGCCACAGTGTCGGTGTCAATCATTCACTAGCATGTGGGCCTAGGGCCCACAACACAACATTTGGCGACGAGGCGGGTAGCTAATCCCGCGCGCCTGCTACGTGATGCTTCCTCGTCCCTCGTGAGGAGGGAAGGGACCGCCGGCCGTGCCCGTGGAGAGGGCGAGCTCCGCACGTGGCCATCTGCCTTTCAAAAGGGAGGCACGGAGACTGGCTGTCTCCTACTCACTGTGGCCCCGGACACTGGAGGAGTGGACGAGCGCCCCCGCGACGCCGTCGGAACGCCACGAGAAGCGTGAGTCTCCCCACCATGCTCGCGGCGCGGCCGCCGCCACACTCCAGCACTCACCGCCGCAAGTAAAGAGCCCGGCGCTCATCACTGCGCAGTGCCCAAGAGCGGTCCTTCCACCCCTAAGCCAGACACTGCACCGCCGCTGGCCCTGCGCTGAGCAGACCTCCAATCACTGCCTGCAGTTGCTACACAGCATGCGCCAGCACAGCCCGTGACAACGGAGGGCGGCTGGCACCGAAGGGAGGATGGTGAGTGTCCCTGTGCCCCTTCCGTCTGGGAGACACCGGTGAACCGCCCGACTGCACTGGCCCGAAGCGGCGCCCGGAAAACGCAGTCTGCGTAGGAGCAAGAAGGCCGTCACCCGCCAGCCCGGAGAGAGAGAAACGGCCCGAGCACCAGGAGGCAGACTGCACAACCTCCAATGTCCAGCAGCCACCCCACTTACCGGAGTCCCTCCATGCGGCCGCCCCGACCGGGGTTGAGGTAATGTGCAGCTTCGGTGAAGAGAGCGGTAGCGCCACCTGGCTGCCATCGGCGGAATCGCATCTGCCACAAGCAGCACGGAAGAGCTCCTGCAGAAGCTGCTGTGGTATTAGAGCAGAACAATAGTGCCACCTGGAAATCTACACGCCACACACTGGGGCACCTCTACACCAACCCTCCTCAAGAGAGATAGAGGCTACGAAGCACAGCCACAGCAAGCACAGACTGAACCCTGTGACTTACCCAGCTTGAGACTCTGCCTTTAACGGCAACTCTGATTACCAGCATAGTACCCCAGCCAAGCCGGGGGCAAGGTGTTAGAGGCAAGAACTAACCGGAAGAGAATAACATGGCTCTCAGTGGTAGTCAGACACCGCAACAATAGAGTCAATGTCACAGGAAGCCCATGGCCGACAGCGCACAAAGAACATGACCATGCAACAGGTCACGCGCCATCGGCCCTCGGTGCATGCATGCTAGACAGAAGTACAAGAGGCAGCCCGTGGACAAGCGTCAGGCTAACAAGGAGTACAGGCTCAAGGCGGTACTGACTGCCACCTCTCTGCAAAATAAAGGAAGAGGCTGGCAATTCCAACAAGGAGCCCCAAGAGAAACACACGAAGATTGGGTGCATTGCGTGCCACCCCAACAGGCTGCCAAGACACTTCGAGGAAAAAGACTGTGGCACATCATCAGGGGCTCCCAGGAAGCCCGAAGCTTCACCTGCCCAAGCCAGCGCCGACCATGCTCAAGCAGCAGCACTAAAGACGCTGTGTCACTAACCCCACTAGCAAGAGTGGACGACCAGTCGCACAGCAATGTCTCGAGGGAGCCATCCCCACTGACTGCGCACGAAACAATTGGTGCAGATCGCGCGCCACCAGCGCCGGCCCAACGCAACTGCAAGTGAGAAGAGAGCGCCACCCGCCCCTGGTGGTGAACGAGCACCACCGCAAGGAGGGAAAGCAGGCACGCCAGGTGCCAGAAGAGGGCGCCCCAGGACAGACGCAGCGTGCGCAGTTCGTGGTACGTGACACATGTGCCCACAAGAATGTCAGCAGAAGTGAACGCCCAGGAGGAAAAGAGACCCCTCTAAAGAGAAGAAGCACTGCTGGAATCAGCAGGGAGATTCCATACATCTCCACAGCAGCAACAGCGACGGAGCCCGGATGGGGCCAAAAGCAGCACAGTGTCCTCCCTCACACTGCCTCAAGAAAGAGTTGTCAGTGACCCAAGACAGGCGAGAGGAGAGTCGCACACTACAAGTGGACAGCAGATACCACAGCTCCCTACTGCTCATGGAAGCCATTCCCAGAAGAGGGAACACACGGAGTAGGAGCTTCAAGAAGCTGCATGAAGAAGGAGCACCCGAAGTGAGTGACTGCTCGCCACGCAGCAGAGAAGAGCGACAGAAGTCTCGCCCGCATGGTCCAGAGACCAGTGAAGTTCAACGGCCCGTTGGCCTTGTTAGAACATGGTGCATGTCACTGCACCCGGAGAAGAAGCAGAAGAAGAGTGGAAATCGTGTCACCCAGAAGAGCTGGACAAACACAGGTGTGTCACAGGCAACGAGAGGAGGAGCACGAGGACTCATAGCACCACAAGCCGAGAACACCTCCAAAGACACCAGACAGCCACCAAGGCAGACCGACGGCCCAGGCGACAGCACCAAGGGAGAACCACACGTAAGCCGCAGCAAGCGCAAACCGCGTTGCTCCCATCACTTCACAGTGAGACCATCCAGCCTCGAGTGTCGGCAGTTGGAGTCGAACGGCATCCCTGCTCCTGACCGCAAATGCCAGAGGTGCAAGAGAAGATTCAGAAGAGGCAATCATGTGGCTACGACGTTCATCCAGAAACCTCCTCTCCTAGCTGATCATCACCACCTGTCGTCCAGGCCCAATGGCAGCTACGTCATCAGTGCCATGTGCATGACACCGCACTCAGCAAGATATGTGGAAGTGTGACCGGAGGGTCTGCACCAAGAATCAGACAACCAGCTGAGGTCAGAAGGGGAAGTCGTGAGTGGCAGGGCTGGACGATGAAGAAAACCCAAGCTACAACAGGAGTGAGTCCTGACACAGCGACAGCAAGGGAAGAGGGGGATAACCCGAAGAGGAACTGGCAACCGCACAGCGGGAGTCCGAGGGTAAGCCACACAGCCTGCGCGAACCGAGTCTCATGCCTCACGTTTTCTAGCGGATGCATCACTCCTCCATCATCAAAGTCCCAACAGCCCAAGAAGTCCAAGTACATGAATGCAAATGCCTCCCCAGAGAACATGGAGGTACCTGGCCACTCCCTGCCTCAGGTGGTCGACTCCAGACTAAACGCCTGCAACCATCAAGGCAAGTCATCACCTGCCATTGTTCCGATTCACCACACGGCTGGCAATGCTACCATGCCAGCCCTCATCAAGTGCGTCTACCAACACCATCTCGAATACACATGGATTGGAGTCCTATACTATTGCCAAACTAGCCAACAAGAAAATTCAAAGGCTACCTGCTAACCTGGTCTGCACCTGAACTGCGGCAGCGAGAGCATGTCCTGACCAAGACCCATACACCCTTGAGGTTTGTGCGAGAGACTGTCTACTGGCTCCTCGGCGGTTCGCAGCTGCCCCCAGCCAGCACACACGCAGCCCCATCGCAGCCTACCAGCAGTTCCGTGGCAAGCCCGACGAAGGGCCTCCCCAGGCGGGAGAGCTGGAATAGACATTGCCCCTCTGACAGGTCACCGGACACAGCAAGACAGCCTAAGAGAGACTTCAGGTGATCCAGAAATAATCCAGTGAACTTTCACCATGGACTCCCACCATGATCTTGACGCACCCAGTTAATGAACTATTGTTACACACCACATACCATCATCCAGGTCAGCGGATGGAAGTTACGTGGGACTAAAGGACATGCTTACACCGGCACGTTCCTAGTGCGCAGATGACATCTTCAAGCAAGAGGTCGTGTCCTGAACTGATCAGGTTAAATGATGAATACCTGCTGAGAGTGTCCTGCCACAGTCGAGTTCACCAGCCCTTGTCTGCCGTTTTCCTGATGCCGGACCCGAGAAACTGATGGATCCTGTGGTGTACATTTTGTTACTGTTTATCCCCACAGGTTGAACTATGGAGCTTTTGTTTTATTAAAATTTGGGAGGAATGTTATGTCCTGCGAGACACGTTTTAGTGTCTCGACAGGCATAGAGTTGATAGCCACTCCCATATGGGAGTAGGCACACTTGCACCCCCACACGCATCCCTCACAGGCGTCACGGGTGACGTGAGCCTGTCAATAAAAGGGCCCGAGTGCACATGCTCGTGGCCAGTTGAGTAACCCTTGCCACAGTGTCGGTGTCAATCATTCACTAGCATGTGGGCCTAGGGCCCACAACACAACACCGGCCAGTCTCCAAAAACGCTACAAACCCCCCGTGACAGCCGGCAGCATTTCCAGGCCACCAACCTCCCCTGCTGTTACCTGCAGTCCAGTAAGCAGCAACAACAAGCAGGCAGCGGGCGGGGACAAGCGTCTCACCTAACTGAATACCGGCGGGAAAAACTCTCCCCAGACCGGCAGGACCAGGCAGCCGGCTCCGGCTCCGCAGAGAATGGGCAACAAGTAGACGAGGGAAAAAAAAAAAAAGAACACCGAAGACTCAGCAGGCGAAAAGGCAGGTAAGAATGCACTTTCTCCAGTACAATGAGCTCGAAGGCTCAGGGACGTTAAGCAGCAACTTCCGGAGGAGTGTTGAGAGAGCACGCAGCAGGTCTAACCTGCCGCCATGTTCCCCTTGCATTCGCACTTTGTGAACATATGGACTAAGTTTGTATTTGCAGAACTCTGGGCTTCTCTTACTGAACTTATGAAATATTTTGGCTGCATGGATTTTAATTCATATTTTCTTAAGATGTCGTTTTAAATAGGTTATATTGCTTTTATGGTATTTGCTTGCATGATTCTAGAGTTCTATTTTATATCATGTCTTTTTGTACTTTTATGGCTGTTAGCGTAAATAAAGATTTAAAAATTAAAGATATCACGCATTCCTGGCCATGGTGCTGATTTCGGTTTGAAGGTTTAGCCATAAATGTCAGGCTTCCCATAGCCTGGCAAGGAGACAGTCGCCATTCTCTATTATACGGTAAGAAGCATTTCGGTTATACTCCATGTGCAGCAAAGTCTAGAACTGCACTGGGTGTTCAAAGTAATGTTATGGAACACCTTCAGTGATGTCAAAAATGTTGAACTTACTGGATGAAAGGATATGTGAGAAAAGTCCAAAAAGTAGCAAAATGGCATGGATGACCACAGTTTGCGGTGGTTGTTGTACTCACAAGTGCATTTTGAGTATGAGTAGAAGTACTACAGGAGTACTCTTTTACATACACGCCCATGAAACATCCAAATCCGCCATAGTAACAGTACAAAGAGGACACAATCCTGTCATTTTCACTAAAGTATATGAATGTGGAGAGGTGTGGTGCAGCGGCCAGGGCAGGTGACTTCGGAGCACAGGGTTCACGGTTTGATCCCTGGCTCGGCGGCAGCTCAGCTCAGCACCATGTGACTCTGGGCAATAGCTCACTTAATTTCCACGACGGCCCCCAGCACCTTGAGACCCGTAAGGGTGAGTAGTTCGCACTTTACAAATACGGATTTATTTTTATAATGTGACCCGAATATTTCCAGTTTAGATATTTTTTAGGCCAATTCACAAAGGGATGTAAAAGTGCTAAAGAGGCACTACTTTGTGTACTTCAAAAAGCTTTTGAGAATCAGCCCCTATTTTAGTATATTTCCTGCTTTATAAAACTACTTTTCTGAATGGAACACATTGGGGCCGATTCTGATCTCGGTCGGAGGCGCACCCAATACCATTCGGTCGGGAAAAAAGCCATGCGAAAGCCTGTTACCCGACCGAACCGTACGCTGGTCCGGCCGAGCGAGTACGATGCGAGTCGCCGACCGACTCGTCCGGGCGACCCGACCGCTCCGACCGACTCGTACCCGGACCGTACCGCTCCGACCGACTCGGTCGGACCCGGTTCGCACCGCGCAATGGAGACGTTTTCCGGCCGGGTAAGTACGATGCGCACCTCGACCGCTCCGACCGACTCGCGCCGTCCGACTCGAACTCGCTGTCGGAGCCGTACTTTGGGGGTCCGTGTCGGACCCCCTGTACGCGTACCCGTGCGAGGCGCACACAGGGGGACCCAAGGGTCCCCCTACCTGTGCGTGTACGCCGCGGAGCGCTCGCGGCGTACTCGCTGTAGGGCGCCCTTGTCCGCCTCGCACCCATTGAGGCAATGGGAGCCCGCGTACGCGTTGTACGACCGGCTCCCATTGAGTTCAATGGGAGTCCGACCGACTCGTGTCCGATAACATACGGACGCATCGGACTCGTTCGGTCGGACTGCACGGGTCCGATTCGGTCGGAAATCTCTCCGGGTCCGGCTCGGTCGGGGAAATTTCCGGCCCGAATCGGAATCGACCCCATTGTGTTCTAATGGTAGACAGACGAGTTAATATCCGCAGGTTGTGAGGTAAACATGAATAGTTTACGAATTCATTTTCCTGGAGATCAAGGCCAGGTGTGGTGCGAGGAGACTTTGATGCTGGTTTATCCTTCTCTCTGGTTACATACAAGGAGTAGTCGCCAATGGGCGTGGGATAGCAAACATCCTTCATGTGTTAACATTCTTGACTGAGTGGGAGTAAAATGTTAACTACACCCCTAATTTACTCACTGGAATGATAATAGGAATTGGTGTAATGATGCCCTAAAAACTTCAATTTATGTTTTTTTTTTAAAAAGCATGGCCCAGCATCATTCACGGGTTTCTCTGTGAAATTCGGTTTTACTGTACAACATGCACCTGTTCACTTCCTTTCTGTGCTGAATGTTTTGTGTGGATCACGTTAGATCTGTAACTTCAACTAACAATACTCTTTTACCCCAGCTAGTAGCGTCTTGTGTGCCAGGCTGTACGTCAGTCATGCCAACTGTCCTAATATATTACATTTCGTTTGCAAAGGGAAAGTTATATTTCCATTGAGAAAACCATGACCAATGTGCGATTATGGCTCCAGAATTTGAAGATTAAAGGCATTATCCAGCAAATGCTTCACATTATCATGCTATTCTCAAAAGTAAAGCTTGTCTTTTTTTGTACTTTAGTAACATTTATGCATTCATTTGTTTCAGAGCTACAGTAACAGTGAAAAGAAACGGATTCTGGAAGCCTTAGGAACAAATGCTGTGTATTGGAGATAAAAATCTATACCACTGCATAGACAAAAGGAAAACTTTTTACATGGCCTAAAACTACACTATGAAATATATCTATTAAGATCGAAAAATCTATTTCGAACACAGACTTCTAGGATAAGAAAACCAATGGTTTATTAGTACCATTGTATGTAGGTGTTTTTCTTACTACTACTGCTACTTGTTAGACCTGTTAGCCTTACGGTGGTCTTCTCCCAAATCTCTCACCTTACTCCTCCTGTTTTTGCTGAATTAGCTTTGTTGGCCTTAGGACTCTGCACACTTTACCACTGCTAACGAGTGCTGCAGTGCTTGTGCTCTCTTCTCTAAACTTGGCAAAATTGGCTAACACCCAATTGGCAATTTTAATTTACTTGTAAGTCCATAGTAAAGTGGTAGTACATGTACCCAGGGCCTGTAAATTGTGGGTCCCGTGCTCACTACACCACTGGATTCAAGCTAGCCTGGCTGATGAAGGGTGATGCCCTGAAACCGGTCCCAGGATGCTTGTTTCCGGTCCAGGGAGGACCTGGCTTGGCAGTTCGGGCTGGACTGTTCCCACAAGGAACAGGGTCAGGACTAATTTGCATATGGCTGGGTCCAAACTGGGGTTGTGTGGTGAGCAAAAGAATGATGGATTTAACCCAGATCTTTGTGACTGGGGTGAATGTTTGCATTGTCCAGCATTCCGTCCATTAATTGTTTCTTTTGCATATGTCACCCTAAGTGGGAGGGGTATGCCCAGACATGGGTCCCTTGCTCACTACACCACTGGATTCAAGCTAGCCTGGCTGATGAAGGGTGATGCCCTGAAACTGGTCCCAGGATGCTTGCTTCCAGTCCAGGGAGGACCTGGCTTGGCAGTTCGGGCTGAACTGTTCCCACAAGGAACAGGGTCAAGACTGATTTGCATATGGCTGGGTCCAAACTGGGGTGGTGTGGTGAGCAAAAGAATGATGGATTTAACCCAGATCCTTGTGACTGGGGGTGAATGTTTGCATTGTCCAGCATCCCGTCCATCAATTGTTTCTTTTGCATCTTCCTAAAAGTGGCATTTTTAAAAGGGTAGTGATAAATTCATCTTTACCAGTAAAGAGGATTTATCATTACCATTCCCGACAGATCTACTCCTTCTCAATCAGAAATTATAGCTTATAAGTGTAATAAGGAATTCTCAATGTTAAACTATGAGAGCGGTAGGCCTCGCAGTAGATGAAAAATTAATTTGGGTGTTTTTCACTACCAGGCCATTTTTGTAGTGATTATCACAATCACAAATCAAACAACATGCCACACAAGACAAGTATAAACTCAAAAGTACGCCTACTAATGTATCTTAATCATTTAGGCCAATCAATGCGTCAAGATTGTTGAGGATCATTTAATGTTGCCATTTTGGTTATCTTGATCCCTTCTATTTCTGCTTTACAACCAAAGCTTACATTCAAGGTTTTAAAATGTTATGGTAAGATCCTGCTTAATGACTGAGAGAATTTCTAAAAATTTAATCAGTATAGATAAAAATGATGTTCAGTGAAAAGAAAAAAAAATTGGATGGGTGGACTTTTCTACTGGCTTTGAGCGAAAAGGAAATTCTAAATATAAACCAACTTATTGTTTAAAGTGGCCTAAGGGCAACAATGATAGTTAGGTGGAGCAGGAGCGCCACCATAAATAGGTGGTGCTTCTGCTCAGGAGCTCACAGTTCCTCCAGTCTATCTAGATTCGAGGGAAGCGCCAGCTTTACACATATGAAGCCTCCTGTCTCTCCACTGGGCAAACCTCTGATTTGGGGGCCCGACTGCCGAGCGGCTGCCAGATCACGGTGACGGACATCTCACTCTCTTAAGAGTGATAATAGTCATCACTTATTTTCCTAGTAGGGCCCACCAGGTATTATTTGTTCAGAAAAAAAATAACTCCTCACTATGTTCTAATCAGAAAAATCTTACGTTTTTAAGCCAGAGCCCCAGAGATTTTCAAACTTTAGAGGCATCCCCAACTTTTGTAGAATGTTCTTTCCTCTATTATGCATGAATCCACATTACTACACCATGACATCTTATCACGGGGGTCCAGACACACCCTTTTCTGACTATATCTGAACAGCAACTGCCAGCCCCAACTAGATGAGGGTTGTATAAGGGTTGTCTGATGTCTGGATATGTCACATTCAACCATTATCCCTAAGAGTATCAATTGTGTGACATATTGCCTATGTAAATATGATTTTGTCAGGAATAAGCAAGAGGCTATAGGATTTGAGTAGGCTACTTGGAGGTAACAGAAGAGGATTGGAAGCCATATCCCTGTAAATTTATACCAGACTGGCTTACAGCACCTGGGGCGCAAGGAAGCTAGGCAGTATGGAGGTCAGTGTGTGGACACTGTGGGGCAATGTAAGCAGCAGTCTTTATTAGGATGCAATTTCCACTTGGATGGTGCATGGCAACTTCCCGCATTGTGTTGGCCTTACCACTTGTCATCCTAGTTCGTCCACTGGCTCCGTGTCCCACACCTTTCTTACTTTTCCCCTTAACAGTTCTCTCAGTTTTTTGACTGCTTGGCACGTAGTTCTGACCCCACTTCTGGATATTGGTTTGGCTTTGTCTAGTGGCTTTGAGTTTTGTGCTCTGTAGTACCCTTACTTTCAGGGTTGCTGCCTTCCTGAGCCTGTTATTACATCTATTTGCTGTGGCTTCCCTCACGAGTCTGTGGCTTGGGTTTCCAGAGTCCTGCCATCCGAAGCCAGGAAGCAAAATACGTTACTCTTTCCAAACAAGATAATTATGTACGTGTGGTTATTCACTGGTCTAATATGCATTTGTATTTCATTCTTCTTGTAGTGTGCGCTATCCATGCGAGAACGCCAATCTGTGAAACTCCTGTTCAGAAACCCCCCAAACCAACGAGACTTACCAGTGACGAGGCTGTGAAGTCATGGCTGTCCCTTTTCTATCTCTATTCCATTTTCCCTTCGCTCTAGTATTTCATTCTGCTTATGATATGATTTGTTTGTACTGGCAGAGCCCTCGTTCTGGGCAGCCGGACGGATTGTCGTTACACTCTGTCAGACACTATTTCTAAAATTGAACAGTTTGCCAGGCCGCACACTTTTAGCATGAGTTCTGATCCCTGTTTGCTACCGGCTAGGACAAGAGGCCATAGCATTGCAGAAACACAAGAGGATTTAAAAACAATCAGAAACGAACACCATATTTAGTGAACTATTGAAATCAACTCTCCATAAGAAACGTGTCAACGTAGTAAGTATTACATCAACTACGTGTACATTTCTTGTATGTCAAATTAGACAAATGCATTTTTGAAACTCCTCTGGTTGCCTAGCTGCTGTTTTAGGATACATCCTGGCAAAAAAGGGCATTTGTGTGGACCCACAGAAAGTCCTGCAGGGGTTGATTGGTTCTGTCCTTGCAATGCAAAAGACATAAAATAATTCTTGGGCTTTTTCAATCTTTTTATGTAAGTCCTTTTCTACAGTTTTGGCGCCCATAGGACAGCTGATTAAGAAGAGAATTCCTTTTCAAAGGAGACCAGATCAGCAAAAAGCACTTGATCAGTTTACTTCAGTTTAAATTGTCACCATAAGATATCATCTATTATCATGCGGTCTCCTGAAAACCAACCAGGATAATATTTAGTGGTGGCCAGTGGCAATTAGAACAGGTGGGGTGACGGGCAAATATTAACCCACTGACGGGCACTAATAAAACCAGTAGTGCCCCATGCTCAGCGCCAAAGCTCTCAGTCGTGGTCCATTTTAAACATGGTTTATAACGGGCACTGGTAGAGATTTCTGGAGTTGAGATTGAAAGCACTGCGAGTTTCTCACAGTGCCTGTCAATGAGTTAAAAGAAGTAAAAAAAAAAAAAAAAACGATTACCTTACCTGCTGCCTTGTACTCTGTGCTCCTCTTCATCTCTGCACCACAGGATTCCAGAACTACAGCCAGCAACTCCCCTCTACAAAATCCTGGCACTGCTTTGCAGCATGAAAAAAGCACCAGGATTGGCTGGAGTGCGCTGGTTCGACGCTCCTTGAAGCACTTGGGGCCTGTGTATTCTCTCCACCCAGCTGTCTAAGACATCTCGGGTTGGAGTGTTCAATGTCCTCCTGTCAGGCTGGCCATCGCAAGACAGCCGACCAAAGTGTCATGCACACATTAAACTTAAATGCACACTGTCCTTTCCTACTTCTGCCCCACCCTCAAACTTGGCTGCTGCCCAGTTCTTAATTTGAGCCGGTGGTTTCCGGTGCTCGGCACCGGCACTTAATTTTCAACACCGGCAATATGACAGTCTTCCACGTGGTGGCGATGTTTGTCTAACTTAGAGACGAGCACAACTACAGTTGTTTATACCTCAAAAATGGCAAATACCTGCCTTCCAAGACATTTGTATAGCTTTAGGGGCCTGGGATAATATGAATTGTAACACTTGGTGGAATGTGATGCTTAGTAGTTGTGTTGGTACTCGCATTGGAAGTGCTGGCCGGGGCACTGGGTGGTGCAAGCTGCAGTAGCCTACTGACGAGGGCACTGGCACACATTTTTCCACAAATTAAGCACTGCTGCTGCCAGTGGTACCAGCACGGAAAAATAAAATGGTAATAAATCTGTTTTATTAGCATTTTATTTTTCATGCTTCCTACTCTTCAGTGGAGGGTGACGCTCCTCCACTTTCATGGAGGCACTGCAGCTGATAATATCGTACCAGAGAGTAGCGAAGACGGAACTAGAATCCCTCCCCCTGAGACGTCTCTTGGTGGCCCTCTGAACTATGGCCCTCCACACACCCCTATGGACCATGCCAAAAACCTGGGGATTATCCTGGACACCAAATAAGAAAAAACGGTGCCCCTGGGGATTTACATGAGGAGTGGGACAGCAGGGGAAATAACCAAAAAAACAAACAGATAACCCGCTTTCTCAATTGAATGATTCAATAAATGTCACACTTAAACTGTTCGAAGTAATTCACAAAAAGTACATTTGGCTACTTAATCAAACAAACAGGACAAAGTCCTGTATGCTCGCAATAAGCTGTTCATAGTGAGACCGCCAGAAAAGGAATCTTTTTAGGACAAGACCCTCACTCACCCGAGGGTGACATGCTTCATCATTGGGTTCCCTCCTCACACCTGGACTGCAAGGTCCATGGTGTGGGGTACGACTCCTCAGAGGGGAGGAGCTGAGGTGTTTTCTCAAAGATGAGTGGTGGAAAAGGGTAAGTGAAGGGCAGAGTGCAAAAAAAGGGGGTGATGATGGTGATAAGTAAAACTATCTCCAGGGGTCCACGTAAGCTTTATTTGGTGGCCTCAGGGATAGAGTTTAGAAAGAGGACTGGGGATTAGTCAAATATATCCCTCACAGAGGTCAACATGTTTCTGCCAATAATTGGTCCCTTTCAGGGATCCCGGGGCATTCGTCAGGACCCCATTGTTAAATATTCACTCTACAAACCCTTGTGTTAGTGAAAAGATAGTTAAAAAGCAATGTAAATATACTGGCCACCGTGTGATCAAAGTGGCCAGGTTAGCGATGACCCGTAATATTCTGTGGGGATCGTCATTCTGAAAGTGATAAGAGACAAAGGCAATGATTCATTTCCCATCACAGTATATATGGATATCACACTGGCAGTGTACTACTCAAACTATCTGACAAATGTCTAGCGAGTTTTGTGTTCACTTTTTTACACCTCACAGCACTCCGAAGTTCAATAAACCTAGTCTTCACCTTACGGTGGTCATACCTATGTAGTTCAAATTGCATGGGCATCTGAGTAGGTATATTACTCCTTCTGTATTGCAATTAGTATGTTTGTGGAGTTCCCAAGGTGTCTTAAGCCCAAGATCAATCTTGTGTATCACCCTGGTGTACGGACAGACTGAGCAGGAGCCACATGGGAAGTGTCTCTTAACAGGAGGGAGGGACCACAAGGTATTCTGATTTGTCTTCTTCTGATCGAGTCACAGTCGTGTATGCACAATCAGTGCTCCAATGTTCTTGCTCTGTTTTAAGGCAAACAGAGGCTTCGGTAAATTCTTCACTCCTGTGTTTAGAATAGGCCAATTTTTATTAACCACGTTCTTCACTGTGTTTGTGAGATGGCAATATGTGCTCACACATACTAGTCTTTCTGATCGCTGTTTGGAATGTGTCTCCAGCAGGGCATCCCTGTTATTATTTTTAGCTCGCTTTGCCGCTCTGTTGATAAGGTCTTGTGGGTAGGATCTCTGGGATAAGTAACTGCTGAGTGTCGCTGCATGTTCTTTGAATTTGTCTAATTCAGTACAGTTCCTTCTGATCCGTAAGAACTGACCAACCGGCAAGTTATCCCTCAAAGCCCGGGGATGAAAACTATTGTAGCAGATTAGAGAGTTACGTGCCATTGGTTTCTTGTATAATTCTGAGCAGATCCCTCCATTTTTTGGATATAGTAAAAGGTCCAGGAATGGTAAGGAGGTTTTGCTGTATTCGCAGGTAAATTTAAGGTTGGGGTTCCTTGTATTGAGCCAGCCAGAGAAAGTTTGCAGGGATTCCAAATCACCCTCCCAGATAACCAGGATGTCATATATACACCTTTTCCCTGTTTTTAGATTCCCTGCGTATGGGTTATCAGGGGGATAGATGTGCATTGATTCGAAATTATGCATGTATAAATTCGCCATGCTGGGCGCAAAAGTGCTTCCCATGGAAGTACCTGTTGTCTGCCAATATAGATGGTCTTGGTACTGAAAAAAATTATTCTTCATGGCAATCGTGGCACATTCCATCACAAAGGTGGTAGGCATCATATCCTCTTGTGTTCTCTGCTCCAGGAGTCCTTTGATAGGTTGTAGGGTATCATCCTGTGGGATATTCGTATACAACGATTCCACATCAAATGAAACTAAGAAGTGTTGCCCCGGGTCAAATCGAATTTCTGGCAATGCATTCAATACATGTTTAATATCCTGTAGATATGAGGGCATCTTGGCCACAAGGGGGCATAGGAACCAGTCTACAAACTGTGGTAAGTGTTCCAACAATGACCCTATTCCAGACACAATTGGTCTGCCCAGTGGAGGTCTCGTTGATTTATGAATTTTGGGCAGTATGTAGAAATAAGGTAGCTTGGGGTTAGCTGGTTGTAAAAATTCAAATTCACTCTTGGTGATCCAACCTTCCTCTTTTCCCTTTTTGACCAAGATTTTGATGCACCTTTGTAGTCTCAACGTGGGATCGTTCTGTAATCGTTTATAGTACTTGGTGTTTTTCAATTGATAATTGCATTCTTCATGGTAATCTTGGTGGTCCATGATAACTGTGGCTCCACCTTTATCTGCAGGTTTGATGATAATTTCTTGATTTGAACCCAAGGTCTTTAGGCATAATATCTCTTCTTTGGAGATATTGAAGAAAGGAAATTTAGCAAGAGATTTCTAATATTTGAAATCCTTAATCACTGCTTTCTCAAAGGTGGCTACTTCGGGGGGGACCAAATGTAGAGGTGGGTTAAAAGTTGATTTATTTTTTAGGCCCATGTTAACATTTCTTTCTGTGGTGGAATCATCTGCTTCATTGAAGAAGAAGTTCAATCTGATCTTTCGAAAGAATTGTGATAGTTCCATATGGGTGATAAAATCATCCCCAATTGTTCACATCAACTCAATTGCTTCTTTCATTACTTTATAATGCTGCCATTCCCCCTAACAAAACAGATACATTCATACTGCATACACACCGCTAACATCCAAAGCTAAAATCATCCTTCAATTCTAGTTTCCACCAACATTGTTCAGCAAGATAATATATAATGGATTTTTACTATCAGAGTTAGTCATATTATTATTTTTACCAAAGATTGCACACCATAATAATTATTCTCCACAATACATGTAGTGTTAGCTTATTCTCATTATTCACTGTAATTATTTCATTGCATTGAAGAATTACAAAATTATCCTGTAACCATGTTCTTGCTCTATATCTGTCGTGTGTTCATGTTGGTGTAATAGTGCTAATACGCGCATTTCGATACCAAACTGACAAAGTCGCGCACCTTCTTCAGGGCACACAATACTCAATATAAAATCTCCGGGGTGGCAAGGCAGCAGGAGATGCCTTAATATTTTGGTCCTTATTAAGGTAAATTGGGAAGGCTTGAGCTCACTAAAACCTCCTGCATACAAAAGGACTTCCACAAAGTATGGAAAACAGTATCCTAGGGGTGTGCTAGAAAGTCCACGCTAAATTCTTCAAGTGTCACAGAACTCTCTCTATTGAGGTCAAATCTTGAGAAGAGGGTCTCTCAGAGTCCTACGGTAGCTCATTCATTCTTGAGCGTCTTATTTTAATCATCCTCCTTGAATGAAGCCTGAAACGGGAGGGTCATTATTATGGCACCTTCCACTCCTGGACACCAGCCTCTCCATGAATAGACAGATCAATGCTGCCTCCTCGTCATGGACATCCTGCAAGTGCTACACAAGATTTTCAAGTGGATCCCACTGAACACCAGAAGAACGGTCATCCAAGCTCTTATCACAAGTAGACTTGATTACGGAAATGCCCTCTACTTCGGAATCCCAGCCCATGTCCTACCCTGACTCAAAACCATCCATAACCCCGCCGCCAGACTCATCCTGAACGTCTCGCAAAATAACCACTTCTCTCCACACAGCAACAATCTTCACTGGCTCCCAGTCCATCAAATATGTAAGTTCAAGCTACTCACCCATGCCTACAAGCTCTACACAACACAGGTTCAGTTTATCTCAACCACCGCTTCAACTTTTACCAATCCACCAGACACCTTCGATCTGTGTCCCAGGCAAGAGCACACCTCCCTCGCATCAAGAAGACCAGAAGCGGAGGATGCTTCTTCTCATACCTCACAGCCAAGACCCGGAGCGACCTCCCAAAACACCTCAGAACTTCCCTGTCACTCATGGACTTCCAGAGGATCCTCAAGACATGGCTCTTCCAGATGAAACAGACATGATCTCCTCCTCAATCCTCAGGCCTGCCCTACTCAGCACCTGGATACCCTCACGGGTAATTAGCCATGCTTTAAAATCCACATAACATAAAATAACATAACATGGATGGAAAGAGCCATGCCTTCAGATCCTTCCTGAATTTTAACAACTACTTTTGAGATCTCAAGGAAGGAAGTAAGGCATTCCAGAGTTTGTCCACTGCCATGGAAAAAAGCACATATGGAGCATTCTGATGGACTTTGGTTACAGTAACCTGTGAGGCTGTGGCAAAGTACAGGCACTGCTGAGTTGAATAAAAAGCTGCATTTACTACTACACCCATTCCTAAACACGCTGATTATAATCTACCCTTCGTAGTGATGACAGAAGTGTACTATTGTTTCCTATTTTGCCTTTTGGCAAATTGTCATAGAGAGACAGCTGTATGTCCAATGGATTTTTTCAGATACATTATAACCTACTAAAAGAAAATACACAATACCTGCTAAAGAATTACTTACTATTCAAGATGCTTTCTCTCAGTGAAGATATCATCTCAAGGGAGTCTTGTACCCTTTTACTGTATACACAGATCATAAAAACTTGGGCTTTCGGAAACCAATGAAGTATATAGGTACTTGGCATGCTAGGTAAATGCTTTTCTTTTTCAATATCAGATCTCGTGCAGACCTAGAAAATGTCATTGCAAGGCTGATGCCTTATCCAGACTGTTGGTAACAGAACAATACAAATCAGAAGCTCTCTACATTCAGAAGTTCAAGAAATTAATTTGCCAGACTTGGAAAATAAATTGACACAACTGAAATCAGATGTAAGCTCTTTTGAAAATGGAATTTGGATTCGGGAGGATCCTCAACAAAAACATGTTATAGAAGGACTGCTTTTCCACAAGAACAAATTGTTTATACCCACTGAATGCTTGTGAGAGAAAGTCTTGCATTAGTGTCATGACTCTCCTAGTGCAGGGCATTTTTGGAAATAGAAAATATATGACCTGGTAACCTGTCATTTTTGGTGGCCAACTAGTTCGAAGGATATAGGACAATATGTTAAATGATGTTCAGTTTATGCCCAGATGAAGGCTACACATCAAAACCCTGCAGATTTACTGACTCCCTTGGCAACATTGGATAGGCCTTTGAAGACAATATTTATGGACGTCATTACTTCATCACTGACCTAACTATGAGAAAGCTGCATACTTACCAGTTGCATCCTGATGGGGCCGGAATGCTGTTACTGCAAACACCAATCTCCAAAGGAAAGAGAGAAGAGAGTGGGCCTGATAGAGAGAATGGACAGACTATACCAGGGAGAGGAGAGAAAGAGAAGAAGAACTGAAAGGAAGACAAAGGGAAGAGAAAGCTATATAAAGCAGGAAGAAAGACTAGTGTTTTCCCTCAAGAAGGAGTCAATCAAACTGGAGACACCAGAAGAACACCACCCCAACTCAAGACCAAGATGAGAAAGCAGTCTTCCAGAGAACAGCAGAGGAAGTCAAGAACAGAGGTCTCTATCCGAAGGTGTGAATCCGAGCACACCATTAAGAGTAGAAGATTACATGAACCCTGCTGGTGTAGCACTTTGGAACCATGGATCCTGCCACATTGGAGGATGAGGAATCAAAGATCTGGCCAGAAAGTGGTAGTCCCCACCCTATTAGCAATGAAGCACATACTCCCGCCACTGACAAGGATAAGACTGTGGCCTGCCAGGTGTGTAAGACACTGCTGGTAGGGGAGGGAAAACTGGGACTTGAAAGGAGTGACAACTTCAACCCCCTAAGAGAGTGAAAATCAGTTTCTTGCACTTTTGTTTTTTTTGTTCACTTTGTTTCCCTTTTCTCTTCATGGATGTGATCAGTGGTGGCCGGTAATTTTAGCAGAGGGGGGGACGGGCAGGTGGGCCACATATGCACATATACATACTCACTCACACCTATGCATTCACACACATTCACACATACACATTTACAACACTCACTCACAAATAAACATGCATACATACATTCATACATACATGCACGCACCAAATTAAAAAAACATAAAACTTACCTTCACTGCAGCTCTCTGGGAGGGAAGCCTCAGAGGTCCCAGGATGAGTGGTACTGCTGCCTTCCCTCACTGACTGAAAGGAAGGTCACTGATTGATGCTTTTCCCTGGACACTTCAGGGATTAAAACTGAAGCTCGCAGATCTGAGGGAATCGGTGACGCTCCCCCTAGTCATGAGGGAACGGCCTAGAGGCACTCATGCCGACTGAGGACTTTCTGCTTACGGGGCTGTAAAATCCTCAGCCTGGCAAAATTTAGCTCAGGCAGCCAGGTGCCTGCGCATTTAGTGCAAGTGTAGCTACTGACTGCCTAACCTTAACAGGAAGAGTGTCTGTCAGGTTGACCTTTGCTCACTCTTCTTGTGGGGAAAAAGTTGGGAGCCGTGGCCCCTCTGCCCATACGGATTGGCCACAGCTGATTTTGATCGCCGGTGATGCTACTCCTTCAGGGCCTAAATCAGCTTACCAACAAAAGAACACCCTCAAGACAGAGAAACAGGAGTTGATGAGGAGAGTGAGCCTTGGAACATAAAAACTTGAACACCGACAAAGCAGGATAAGGAAGAGGGCGATAGCATGGGGGAAAAAGCGACCTTTAGAGAACAGAGAAAGTGAGAAGGCATAAGAAAGAGCATTGAAATCAAATACTTTTTTTTTTAGTTCTTGTACATTTTTAATTTATCAGGTACTAATACCTACCTCATTTTATCCTGAGGTCAAAAGCTGCTGGTGAGTCCACTAGATGACCGTAAAGAAATACACAAGCAGCCATATACCAAGACCAAATCTCAGCCTGGAATAAAGGGAGTGAATAATGTATATGAGACTATGCCTTAAAGGTCTTTGAAGCTTAAGTGCTAGATGTTAAAAAACAAAATATTAAAATACTTATTCAACCATTGACTCCCTGTCTCCATCCTCTTTGTAAAATCAAAGCATATCTCCACTGCCACCCTGCCCCCTCTAGAAGACATATTGTAATTCTGGTGACTATTGACATTTTCACAAACTATGCACACTTTGTACCCTTGCTTAACATAATAACAGCTCCTCATCTATCTATGGTGTTGTTGAAGGAAATTATAAGATTATATATTTTGCCTACAGAAATTGTGGCTGATGGAAAGCAGAGTTAATTTCAAAATCCTAGAACAACTTGCTCCATAGAGTAACGATATCATCAACTTCAAATCAACTAGTCATCATTCCCAAATTCTCGGTCAGGCTGACTGGATAAATCATTCTCTAAAACAGTACACTATGAATCATCAGAACAATGATTGACTTAGCTGCCTTTGCCAGAAGTAGCCTATATATCCTCCCTTGGGTAATCTTCATTTTGCTGTTCATTTTGGTTCCACCCACAAGTGTTTTCTGACATTATACAACAAACTTCTATTCCCTCATGTCCACAATCAAAGCCAACGCTCTCCTTCATTTACAACAGACAAGTTCTGATTGCAAACGTTTTGTTGATAGATATCGCCATGTAATGCCAGTATACAACAAGCATTGTTAAAGCCAATAGGTTTCGGCTATGCCAGAGCTATTGGCTTGGCCAATGTGTTTTAGCCACGCTGTACAGCAGCGTGGTGTGGAGTAGAGTAGGGTGGAGTAGAGAGGCATGGTATAGAGTGGTGTGGATAGGGGTACAGTTGAGAGGGGGGAGTGGAGCGGAGTAGAGTGGCTTGGAGTGTCCTAGAGTGGGTTGGAGTGGTTTGGAGTGGCGTGGAGTAGAGTGAAGTGGCATAGAGTAGAGTGGTGTAGACTGGAGTAGAGTAGAGTGGAGTGTCATAGAGTGGAGTGAAGTGGAGTGGCGTAGAGTAGAGTGGAGTGGACTAGCGTAGAGTGGTGTAGAGCAGAGTAGAGTGGAGTGAGTTAGAATAGAGTGGAGTGGCGTAGAGTGATGTAGAGTGGAGTGGAGTAGAGGAGAGTGGCTTGAAGTGGCATAGAGTAGAGTGGGGTAGAGTGAAGTGGGGTACAGAAGAAGGGCATAGAGTTGTGTAGAGTGTAGTGGCGTGGATTAGAGTGGTGTACACTAGAGTGGCACTGTGTTGAGTGAAGTTGGGTAGAATGGCGTAGAATGGGGTGGCATGGTGCAGAGTACAGTGCAGTGGCCTAGAGCGCAGTGGCGTAGATTCCAGTGGCGTAGAGTAGGGTGGTGCGGGGTAGAGTAGCGTGCAGTGGCATAGAGTGGTACAGAGTAGAGTGCAGTGGCATACAGTGCGAGGCGTAGAGTAGAGTGGTTCAGAGTAGAGTGGCATAGAGTGCAATGGCATAGTGTAGAGTGGCGTAAAGTGGAGTGGAGTAGAGTGGTGCAGAGTGGAGTGCAGTGATGTAGAGTGCAGTGGCATAGAGTGCAATGGCATAGAGTAGAATGGTGCAGAGTAGAGCAGAGTGGCGTAGAGTACAGGGGAGAAGAGTAGAGTGGTTTGGCATAAAGTGCAGTATCGTAGAGTGCAGTGCAGTGGCATAGAGTAGAGTTGTGCACAGTGTCTTCAGTGCAGTGGCCAAAAGTGCAGTGGCCTAGAGTAGAGTAATGCAGAGTAGCGTGCAGTAGTTTGGTGCAGGGTAGAGTGTTATAAAGTGCTGTTGCCTAAAGTACAGTGGCATTGAGTGGTTCAGGACAGAGTGCTGTGGCGCAGAGTGCAGTGTCATGAAGTGCAGTGGCATAGGGTAGAGTGGTGCAGAGAAGTGTGGAGTAGCATAAAGTGCAGTGTCATAGAGTGGTGCAGAGTAGAGTAGTGAGGAGTGCACAGGCATAGAGGATATTGGCATAGAGTAGAGTAGTGCAGAGAAGAGCAGAGTGGCGTAAAGTGCAGTGAGGTGGAGTGGTGCAGTGTAGAGTGGCGTAGAGTGCAATGGCATAGAGTGCAGTGGTCTAGAGTAGAGTGGTGCAAAGTAGAGTGCAGTGGCATAGAGTGCAGTGGCGTAGAGTAGAGTGAAGCAGAGTAGAGCATCGTAGAGTGCAGTGGCATAAAGTACAGGGGCGTATAGTTCAGTGGCATAGAGTGATGCAGAGTAGAGTGCAGTGGTGCAGAGTGCAGTGGCATAGAGTGCAGTGGCATACAGTTGAGTGGTGCAGAGAAGAGCAGAGTGGCATTGAGTGCAGTGGCATAGAGTGGTGTAGAGTAGAGTAGGGTGGCGTAGAGTGCAGTGGCTTAGGGTAGAGTGGTGCAGAGTAGAGTCAAGTGGCGTAGAGTAGAGTGCAGTGGTGTAGAGTACAGGGTTGGGGGATGGGAGCAAAAAGAAGAAACATGGATGTGAATGGGTGAGAGGGGATAGAAGCTACATGGACGGATATATGGGAGAAGGACTGCAAACACAAGCACTCATATGGAGTGCTTGAACACAAAGAATAAGTAGCTCCAAAAACAGGAGTAGTGGATGGACACAAGTTCTTGGCCCATGCTATAGAGGAGGGCCAAACACAAGAAGAGAACATGACATGCCGGAACCAACGGGGACGAAAGAAATGAGAGCGGCGCTGAAGCTAACAAACGGTAAGCTATGGGCAGGACGTATGTAAACAGCATTTCTCGCAGAGACAGTGCATGCACTGTGAAATGAAGTTACAGGCGAGGCTGTGGTTGAGGTTGAAGGGATTTATTCAAGTAGATGATAAGCACTCCAGAGACACACGTCTAACAACCTCCAGGCTCCACCGTAGTCTTCGCGTTGGAACCTCCACCCTCACCATGGAATCCCCACATAAGCATTCCATGTTTATCCAACAAGAGCATTCAACATTAACATTCTAGCTCAGCAGTCAGTGACTTACAACACTTGCCACTGAAAGCTGCAGTGCTAGATACTACACACTGTCTAGGCAAAACCTAAAACGATGAAGTAATGAGGCTTCCCACATGCCTTTTGTGTGCACCAGGCTTTTATTCAAAGCTTGTACCTCATCTTAGTTGTCATTTTTCAGTAGGTCGTCTAATGGGTAAAGGGCAGTAGCTCTAGATCTTCTTTGTTGGTGGCCAGTTCACACAATCTTTCAAATTTTCAGACTCAAACCAGCGAGGTCTAGGACTATCACTCCTCCGTCAGTCATTAAAGGTGGTCATCAGAATTTGGTGGAGAGGCGATGGTGGATTCTGGAAACGTTAGGGGACAGTTGCAGTATTTGGCAGCCTGAACAACTTATGAACCTTCTGCATTTTCCTGGGAACCGGCCACATATGCCCAGACTCCTATATAGGTATTGTCATTCCACTATAAATGTTCATCTAATCTGGCACCGAGGAGCACTCTCATTGGGGTACTGTCAGGAATAAGCAAGGGGTTTTGAGATTTTAGTATGGTCCAGGTAAACAAAGGAAGAGCAATGTGAGCCCTATACCCGTATGGTTATGGTGAGCCATCATATGGCAGCAGGCAGTATGAAGGTAAATGGGTGGGACCTCTGAGCAGCAGTGCTTTTGAGTTTACGGTTTCCCTTGGGGTGGCGTCTGGCAACTTCCTGTGTTACGTGGATTTACCGTTTGTGACCCTAGATAGTCCAACCATTCTGCATCCCACACTTTTCTTGTTTTTTCCCTTAAAGGTTCTCTTAATTTCATGATTACTTGGCTTTTACTTCTGACCATTACTTTGGATATTGTTTTGGCTTTGTGTTTTGTGCCCTTTAATACCTTACATTCAGGGCTGCTTCCTTCCTGGGTGTGATACATCTATTTGCCGGGCTTCTCTTTCCAGTCTGTGCCTTAAGTTCTCAGCAGCCTGCCATCCTGAAGCTGGTAAGCAAAGTGCATTACTCACTGAAAACAGGACAATTCTGTACATGTGGTTATTTACTGGGCTAATAGGCATTTGTTCTTATTTCTTGTTAAAGTATACACTATCTTTGTGAAAGTGCAAGAAAGTGATTTTTTTTTATTCTAAAAACCAGAGCATAGAGAGACTCGACAGTGACGAGGCTGCAATGTCCAGACTGCCTCTTTTCTCCCTCTATCCCATTCCCCCTTCCCTCCAGTATTTCAATCTGCTTAGTATTTGTTTGCCCACTCGCAGAGCCACATTTTGGGGCGAGGGGTGGATGTCATCAGACTCTGCTGGACATCATTCATGAAATCTAAATTATTTTTCCCCCCACAGTAATTTCTAAGATAACGCAGTGTAGTTTGAATAGTGCCTTTAAGAAGATAACTTGTATCTTCCCAGCCCTACAAGAAGATTCAGAGGGTACTAACCATGTGGCATAACAAAGATATTGTATTTACCACATCGACCTAACCACTACCGTGCAAGGTAAGTATAGTATAAATGTAGTGGAATTAAGATGAGTAAATGTATGCCTACATTGATGATGTGTTGGTAGGCAATGTGGTGGATGTGATATTTTGTGGGTCTCTATTAACAGCCTTGATATAGTGTCATGCAACCAGACAGGAGTATATTATTCACTTTTAAAACAAACTCTGCTATGTATCTTCAGAAACTCTATTCAAAAACGTTCATTACTTTTAGTGACAACCACACTTAGCTATCGGAATTTATTGTTCACGAGCTAAAATAGGCAGTCAGCTTGAGGGTTCTCCTCCTATTTATGTTTCGTAAAAAGGACTGCTTTTCTCTAATTTATCTGCACACCAAAGAGCCTGCCTTGTACCCTAATATAAACAGGCATGAGGGTTGTTCACATGTTATAAGGGTTGGTCACGTGCAGGAGGACATTGTCTGCATAAAGAGAGATTGTGTCTTCCCAATCTTTTTCCTAATTGAACCCTCTAAGGAGAAGGTCCCTGTTCTTCCACAGTAGCTCGCCTATTGTGACCATAGGCACTGGTGCCTTAAAAAGGTTCCTGAGGGTTGCAATGCTTTATTCAAGTTCCAACATACTACAATCAAAGTGACATGTCAAGAAACAAATATACACATCAATTGATCTACTTTGTGTGAATTGTCTAAATATAAATATAGACGTGTGCTTCCATTGATATTCATGACCTAAGATATCTAATCTGCCTCTGCCTCTGCAGTGTATATATCTTGCACCTTTCTGGAGGTGGTGGTGTTGTGAAAAGGGCCAAGTTATATCTATGGGACCTTTAGTAAAGGTTGATGGTACAGCAGCATCATAACACAGAAAACACTTGTGTCTACCTCAAGGGACCTCTAGTGACACCATGATGTACTGAAGCCTTCATCGGGAAAGGGCAGGAGTTCTCACAACAGCAAAGATGACAAATACATCCTAACTGTGCTCCATCCTGGTACAACCATCACATCCAAGGCTTTTGATCAATGCGATCCTGTGCTATCACCTCCTTGAGGTATGCCTCCTTGTGCTGTTCAGAAAAGTCACAATATTAGAGTCTTAGTGCTAGCTAACCACAGACTGGGATTCAGCAGTCTTTGGCGTGGTGATAGCCGTTGACCTGGACAGGTGAGTAGCATTTGGGGCTGGGCAATCCAGGACCACCCACTGACCTGCCAAGCAGAAACCCACTCCCAGGTTAATTCAGGAGGGGAATTTAACAACACCTGAGTTGCACTGCCCACTCAAGATCGCAGCATTGTCCTGCTGTATGGGGGACCCAAAGAAATCGGGCCACTGGAAGTGTGGTGGGCGGCTCACAGAGGTCTCACAACATGGAGTGGCAGTGTCTCACTCAGAGCACACAATGGTGGATAACATGGCGGACATCCTAACCACTTCATCATTGTACAATGGCAAAGACATTTCAAGTCTTGACCAATTTTTTATTCCGCTGGCAGACAAGCGCCTCATTTCTGATGTTCAATGTATTGTCCTCATATTGTGGTGCACTAATAACCTTGACTGGGGTAAGTGGAAACTTAATGCTATGTGGCTAATGGATGGCGATTTCTTCAGACACCTCACTAATGAATTTGACTTCTACTTTTTAAATAAAGCACGCTCAGTGGAGTCTCCGGTAAGATAGACCTTACCTACAAATCAGTCCTCTGTACCCATGCAATGGGCTACATTTACTGGTTAATAAAAGATAAAACAACAAAACAATTGGCAACACTCCTCAAAACACAACTCATTGCCATGAGGCTCGAATATAGGTGCTGTCAGGAGCATGTGATTCTACTTACCATGGAGGGCACCTTGATAATGCTGAAATAGTGATTAACACAAGAAGCCTCTCCTAGTTATGGACCTAATTGCTATTATGTCTTCTATATGAGTGTAGACATCTCACAAAAAGTAAAAGACTGGTCTCACACACCACCTGGTGTCATGCTTCATCATTGACCAGTCCTCGCCCTCTAAAAACTTGGTTTGATAGAGGGCGGGCATACACCTGAAGACAGGGATGCACTTCTAAAACTAAGTGGGGGCAAAAAAGTGAAATTTAAAAAGCCATTACGGATGTCAAACCTCTTTTTAATGTGACTGACATCTGTATGGAGTTTAAAAGAAATAATCAGTGTGTTGGGGATATTATAGTCCCCCCACCGTATAACTAATGGTCCAGTCACATTAAAAAGAGGTTTGACATCCATAAATGGCTTTTTAAATTTCACTTTTTTGTTAAGGGCCCCCACTTAGTTTTAGAAGTGCATCCCTGTCTTCAGGTGTATGCCCGCCCTCTATCAAACCAAGTTTTTAGAGGGCGAGGACTGGTCAATGATGAAGCATGACACCAGGTGGTGTGTGAGACCAGTCTTTTACTTTTTGTGAGATGTCTACACTCATATAGAAGACATAATAGCAATTAGGTCCATAACTAGGAGAGGCTTCTTGTGTTAATCAGTTTGATGTGGAGGCTGCCACTCCTAATACCCTGTGCCTCTAGTTCCCTACCCTAGATCGCTTCCAGGTTTTTGTGGTTGAATGCTGAAATAGTACCTGTCCAATGAGGTCAGGAATCTATAGACTGAATCTCAGAGCTAAATCTACTAGCACAAGAACAAGGCTGATGCATTTCTCTATTGGCTTAATAGGCAAGATGACCCCTTGAGGCATGTGAATGAGGTCTATAATGCTTCTAGAGAATTTGTGGTAGATATATGAGTGGTGTGTCTGCTTTTTACCCCAATGTATATAGCAAAGACATGTTCCTTGATAGCTTAGAGCTGGACTCCATTCTATAGAACGAGACCCCTCAGTCAGGGCTGAGATCGGGGTGATGTAAAATCCAGAGAAACGTTCCTATACTTTACCATAAGCAGAATTCAACAGTTGGGGCGGAGATCTCCACTTACTAAAGTATAAGGAAACATTGTGTATACTTTAACATATGGAGATCCCCACCTAGGTAGTGGAGGTCTCTGTATAGTGTTGTATAGGGAAAAGTTCAAAAGTTTTTTTAATGTGGAAAAAAACTTAATTTACTTTTAAGCCCCTAGTAAAGTGGCACTACCTTTGCCCAGGCCCAGTAAATTCAATGCTACTAGTGGGCCTGCTGCAGTGATTGTGCCACCCACTTAAGTAGCACTTTAAACATGTCTCAGGTCTGCCATTGCATCCTGTGAGTCAGTGGCTTAGCTAGCCCTTTTGCCGCTTGTGGGGGTCCCTGTGTTTGCCGCCCGCGGCTGCCGAATATAAGAGCGGGGTGGGGGTGTTGGTGATTCCTGCATTTGTGTTGCCACCACGCGACAGCTGCAGGTAAGAGTGGGGGGGGGCACCACCCCAAAACTCATGCCACCTTGGGCTGACCATCCCCCTTGCTACGCCACTGCTGTGAGTGCAGTTTTATACTGCCATTTCGACCTGGCAAAGAAACCTTTTGCCAGGCCAAAATCTTCCTTTTTAATACATGTATGTCACTCCTAGGGTAGAACCTGGACAGCCCAGAGGGCATGGTGCTTTTTATTTAAAAAGTTGGACGTGTACTTTTTGGTTTTACATGTCCTGGTAGTGAAAAACTCAAATTTGTTTTTCACTACGGTACCGCCTACCTTTATTGCAGATCACTCTTTAACTAATTTTAGCTCCTTTAAAAATATATTATGGCTCAAATGATTAAAACCCATACCCCCTCACATTCTACACATACTGTTTTCATACCTGAACTAACACCTCTATGCTGATTTACATTGGCTGAAGAAGATAGTAAGATGCTCTCATTTTAGTTTCTGGTGCACCTTCCTTAACCTCTATAAGAAAATCACGAGAGAAAGCAGTTTTTTTCTCAAAACATGTCTCATCAAATCTCAGCATAGGATCAGCATTTTTCACAGGGTAAAATCACATTAGAGCACACACAGCACAATTCCTAAAATTAATATGGTACCACCAACAAATAATTCATACTGTGACTAAAATCTATTATCACCCTTTATATATACTCCCTCTTAAACAGGCTTTCACTACATGCATTTCAATGGGGACCATGTCCCAGAGTCCTATAATCGTTACCACAACATGTTGTGGCCAGCCAATCAAGTGGCGGCCCCTTTGGGACATGCCCCTCATATGCCCTTGGAGTCACCCTGCCACTTATTATAACTTTTCAGCTGGTCATATCTCTCTCTAATGTGGAGGCAGTATCAAAGGTCCTTCGGCCTCCGCACCATTTGAGTCCAACAGTGAGCGCCGGAAACAGCCATGTGTTGAATACGCCAATACAGACCTTATTCAACTCTGCTATGTCTTTACATAAAACCCATTTCCATTCTTCACCCATCCTTCTCCTCTTGCTGGGTACACATGACCATTCAACCCTATGACCATATTAAGTAGAACATGAGTTTCGATAAGGAAGATCGTGCTTGGTCTGCTTCATGGAAGCGCTAATAAAAGACGTCATTTTCCAGGCTGTCCCACCATGCCTTCATTTATCTGAATTTTTAATATCTTCATTGCAAGCCTGTGGATAGAGAATCCTGCTCCGTGTTCTGTAGTTTACTGCCAGTCACCATCTTGAAATTAGTCATTATTGGTTGACAACCCTAATTACAAGGATATGACGTGAAAATGAT
This sequence comes from Calotriton arnoldi, assembly GCA_963921515.1. NCBI lineage: Eukaryota > Metazoa > Chordata > Amphibia > Caudata > Salamandridae > Calotriton > Calotriton arnoldi. The sequence goes on from CAWUFW010019584.1 coordinate 134,923, forward strand.
TTTCCTTTGCCACAGGTGAAAATAAGGACATGCTGAACTCTTGTGTTCAACTTGCCAGTTGCATTTGGAAGCAGGTGGTTAAATACACGTGCCACATTACTAACTGCGTTTAGTTTTATTTCTAGCTCTTGCTTCTGATTATCACGACTCTATCGTAGTCCAACTCCTTTGTACGATTGCTTTTTAGGCACCAATAGTGTATATTGCTTCTGCTCTCTTGCCTCTTCAGTTAGGCTTTTCCCAACATCTTTAGTTAAAAAAGATGTCAGGAATTCAAAAGATGGCTCTCTAACACCAGGTAAGTGCATTTGACCTGCATGTTAAGCTCAATTCGATTAGCACCGTTGAATTGTAGTCTGACAAAATAGAAGACCCAGGGGCATATTTACGTTCCCTGGCGCATCCCTGCATATCAGCTGGGATGCGCCAGGGAAAATGCGTCACGCAAGTTTACCCTTGCGCCACGTCCGATACGCCGCATTCACAATGCAGCGCATCGTGGCGCAAGGATAAGCAGATGCGTGATGCATCTGCCGGCGGAAGGTTGGCGCAGTGCTGAAGTTGTGTCGCAAGCGCAACGCAACTCCAGCACTGTTCCAACCTTCCCTATCCCTAACATGGTGCGTCAATCCTTACGCCTGCTTGAAGCAGGCGTAAGGATTTGACGCACCAGCGTCGGAAAAGTGACTGCGTGAAATCTTGTAGATTTCACTACGTCGCTTTTCCGAGGCGTTCCTGCGCCGGAACGCCCCCCCCCCTGCGCCGGTACGCCCACATGAAACCTGACGCAGGTTTCATGTGGCGCAGGGGTTTACTACGTGACGCATCTCCCTAGATGCGTCACGTTGTAAATATAGCGCAACGTGGCGCATGGTTTGCGTCGCCGCTGCGTCACATGCGTGACGCAACGGCGGCGCAAAAGTGGCGCAAGGGGCTTGTAAATATGCCCCCCAGTTCACAAACATTATGCTGTGATTTACTGTTGTAGTAGTCTCGAAGTTCGTGAATGAGCCAGGAGTACCACACCTAGTCATGAATCTATCTTTGTGCACGGGGACCAGTGTTGTAAAATTTCACCAGGCATGTAACTAGCTGCAATCCCAAACCGGAAATGAATGAGCCCTTTCAAATACAACTTACTCAAAAGAACATTGAAGAAAAGCACCACATTGTATGTCGGTGAGATGTCCCTATGTATGGAGTAGCCTAAAATATTTTGAAACAAGGAACTGTGAGAATAAATCATGCAGAAAAAGTGTTCCTGTCCTATAGAAATCCCCACATGGTCCATTTGTGCACTCATTCACAGGCATTTTTTTCTTTAAAAAACGGCGGGAAAATGATTCAAACAAATATATTTAAAAGGCCGTTTCACTTCATAACATGTAATGGACAATAAAACACGACTTTTTCTTCTTGTTTTACAAATCAAACAAACAGCCTTTGCAATATTCATAGGCATAAACAAAATGAAGGTTCAATGCACAGCTGCCTGCTTTCACTCACTAATTGTTATCAGTCTTCATGTCTCTGTTTTGGTGAGACACTGCAGGTAAGCATTGGTGCATAATAGCCAAAACATTTCAAATGCTGAATATAACAATATTGGCTTGTTTTATGCAAACATTTTTGTGTCCATGCACATACAGGCAGCATGGGCTGTTCTGCCAATGCTGAGGGAATTACTGCTTATGATTCCAGTTTGAATCTTTGCAGCCTCTCTGGAGTTCCTCAGGGTCCGAGAGAGCAGGTGTGAAAAGCTGCCAGGCCAGCCCAGCGATCTAGTAGCCCCCACGGATGACAATTATCTTCTCTTGGGTTCGGCTCAGACCCGCAGAGCTCTGCAGACCCCTGCGTGCCGCCTTATTTGCAAAGCTAAAGTGATTCACCGAGTCCATGTCATTAATCAGAAGGTTAGCAAGTCTCAATGGATAGCTTTTCTGCTCGAGGGGAGCCCTTCTGGGATCTCAGTGGCAAGCACAGTCAGATCAGTGTTCATTTGTTGTCACTGAGGGCCCAATCCTGCTCTCTCAATTAAAGAAATGAAAAAAGGTATCGATAGGAGCTAAAACGCAGATCCTGCTGTTAGCCTCATGCGGATGCTCAGATGCATGCATGGACATCATTTAGTTGGCATGCCCCTTGTGACCCCTGGCACTGCCTTTGCCAACCCTAACTTCAGCAGTGGCAAAATCAGTGCCAGGAACAGAAGAAGCTCGTCCTTATGGACCTCGGTGGGAGCTTCAATCTCTTTGTTTTTTGTCCATTTTTTTTATTATACTAATAGTCAATAATATTACATTATTCTCTATTAGTTTAACAAAAAATGGAGAACAAATAGCTGGAATATGACTTTTCCTAGCAGCTGAGGTAAGTTAAAAAAAATGCTTTCAAATGTATGTCTGTTGTCTGCATGCTTGCAGTTTTGAGATTGTTTATGTGTGAATGTGTGTGTATGTGTAGGCAGAGTGTGTTTGAGTGTGTGTGTATGTGTGATTACATGTGTATGTTTAAGTGTGTGTATTTGTAAGCATGTGTATGTGTGAGTGAAAGTGAAGGTCAAAGGGCATGTGAAGTCACTTCCGCTACCCCTGGCATATTGGTGAATTGAGTCCATGGATGCAGAGTGGACAACACTGCTCAACTTTAAGATGTCCTGATTGATTCGAAAAGAGAACAAATCAGTGGTAGATGGAACATGCGTACAAACGTGATGCTTGCAACAAACGGGGAAAGGGATCCATTAGAGATTGGATTTTCAGTGGTGCAGAGATATTCCAGCTGCAAATACAGCTCCCTGGCACTTCGATAAGCCTCCTCCTTCCGATCTTGTTTTCCCTGATTTGGGCCCCCTTTGACAGTGTGACCTAACCCGATCCCATTTTTGACAAATTACATATTGTTTTGCATTCTTTACCGCCCTGCGACTACCTGTGACTGTTATTCTGCTACCATTTGGGTTTGCGTATTTATGTGTTTGCGTCACCTCACTCAAACACAGATGAGTTTACTTCAACTTATTTAAATTTTTCTTCTCTAATTCTACCCTCTTGAACTTCTTAGATTGCTAGTTTATAGCTCCCAGACACAAGCAAGTCCAGACTAACCCAGTTGCACTTCTGCCAAGCTTTGATGCACTAGTCGCAGTCCTAATCAAAGGGACCCATGCATGACCGGCTTTAGCGCTGGTGGGGTCCAGAGCAACTGTGTTTGGTGGCACACCCCAATGACCTCCTTCTCCATGAATTCCCTCACTACCACCCTTCAACAGTGACCCTCACATCTTCATAACCACTCTCTCTCACATGCTTTTCTTTTAGTTTATAGCGCTACTCATACACCAGTACAGGGTGTCAGAGCACTTTACATCATACACAAGTTACACAGAGACAATGAATCACATGTGTGCAAAGGAAATGTTACATCAGAAAGAGGACTACAAGGTATAGGAGTCACATGTCATCCATACTGGTAGGCAGTATACTTTAAGAGTGCTTGATCCAGAGAAGCACAAACCCAGAATTTAAAATGTTCCATCATGGTTGGGGGTTGTCTTTACCAATAAGAATTGATTTCTACCCAAATGAACGCTTTTTGCAACATTAGGTTAATGAAAGAATGGGGAAAAAATCATAACGTTCTAACCTATACTTTGCAGTTTCCATGCAGCTCTTTGATGACAGTTAATAGCTCACTGTTCTATATTAGGATTTAATTGATTGCGCTTAAGAAAAGGATCTCTCAGACAAAAGCAGTAACCCACTGAACTATTTACAACATACGCACTTCTGTGATCGGCATGGTACACATACTTTGTAGCAGGCATATTAACAGTCTGAGCTACTTTATGATTAGGGTTCCCGGTTTTATGGTATTTATTTTTTTACCATTTCCGTCTGTATTTATCCATATTTATTTTTTGGTCACCTTATTGGTATTTATCCATATTTATTTTTTGTTTTGAGAATAAATGGAGTCACGAATTGGTATATTTCCACATTTATTTTACTGATATAAATATGCATTCATACTTTTGCGCCTGTCACATTTTAGCAAATTAAACAGCCAAATATAGTGAAACACTACACTCACAGGTAAATCACAGCGTTAAAATACAAATATATGTTAATGTATGCCTGTATTTAGGTAAATCTCAACCTGTTTTTTAATTTCCCATGCTGTCTATCTGCTCAGCTGTTGTCCTGGACATAACAAAGACAGCATGGAGAGTCACCCACATGAAGCACAATTTTCCTCATTTTTCTACTTTTAAAAATAAATGCAGACAGGAAACACATTGCTTTCTGTCTGTATTTATCTGTAAAAATCGGTAAAAACTGAAAACTTGGGAGTCCTATTTATGATGAGTCAAAACTTCCACCAGACAAAACTCGATCTCTCTCCTGCAGGCCCATTAATGATCATTGTTGTCTTGACATTTTTATTGCTGCCTGAAAACTGCTGGAGGCAAGGACCGCTGCCGCAGGTGCTTTTAAATCCACAATATACTTGACAACACAGCGCCCCCTGAAGTAAGCGCCCGGTGCAGTGGCACCGATTGCACCGCCCAAGAGGGACAGCGCGGCCATTAAATAACTTCTAATCCACTCCCTGCATGCTCCTATCTTCCACTACAAAACTTCAAAAGCGGCTTAATTTCCTCATTGAAGGTACCCACCATCACCAAGGACAAGTCCTCTGAGAAGCACCAGACTTCATCCCTGTGACCACCGTGTCTGCATCTAGTCAACAGCAGCCTATCCCAAGGTGTCAAGCAGGGACTCAAGCAGGGAAGGCTTTCACAATATACCACACCAAATTATCATAAGAAGATCAAAATATTCCAGCTGCATAAAGACCCCCAGTCTTGAAGACCCGTGTATCCAGTCCCCAAGAGTCAACACGCATTGCCTGAATAAAGGTGGACCTGATAAAGTTTTTCCATATGCTGGTTCCAGTGCAAAATATATACATTTCTGAAACAAAAACATTACTGGCTTTTGATGGCCCCATTCATGGGCTGACCATAAGATACTCTAGCACTAAGGCTAATAAAACAGACATTTTGAGGGGGGGAAAAGACTAAAAAAGTTGTACAAAAATTGTAGCCTACTGAAAAATATAATGACAATTGTGGCTGCAAAAAAAGTGAAAAATGTTGTGCCTTATAGGGTAAAAGTAAATTTACAGAGAGCAGGGGGACTTGTAGACTCATGCTAAAGGAGTTAGGAGCATTTACTGTGAGGTGCGAAAGGAGGTGGGGACAAATAAGGAGTTTTTAGGATTCAGGAAAGAGTAGCATTATGGGATAGGAAGGGGCTAGTAAGGTTCAGGGAATGTTAGAGTTAAGGGGTAGTTAGGGGCTTTCAGGGTTCAGGGAATGGTAGTGTTAAGAGATAGGGTTTTTGTTTGAGTGCCAGGGAAGGGTAGTATTAAAGTGTGATTTAGGGTTTTCATATTTTTAGAGATGGTTAGTGAAAGAGGTATTGAGGTGTTCGTAGGATTCTGTGAAGGGTAGCAATAAGGAGAAGTAAGGGTTTTTTAGATTAAGGGAAGGGTAACATTAAGGGATAGTATGAGGTTTTTAAGGTTCTGGAATGGACGGCACTAAAGGGTAGCTCATGGTTTTTAGGCTTCAGAGAATGGTAGCATTAAGCAGTAGTATGGGGTTTTTGTGGTGCAGGGAAGTATAGCGTTGAAGGGTAGGAATTAGTTTTAGGCTTTAAGGAACAATACCATTAAGGAGTTTTAAGGGCATTTTAGGATTCAAGGAAGGGTGGTGTCAGCCGCGGTCCGTGCAGGTAACAGTGGTGGGGCGGTGGGGCCGCGTAGGGGGGAATTTTGAGGGACGATGCTGAGGGAACATAAATAAATTATTAATTTTCCCTCTGCATCGTCCCTCGAAATCCCCCCAACGCGGCCCCACCGCCCCACCGCTGTTACCTGCATGGACCGCGGCTGGGTTGTGTTACAGGGTAATAAGGGTTTTACGGTTCAGGTGGTAACATTGAGGAGTAGTAAGGGGTTTTTAGGGTTCTGAGAAGAGTATTGTTAAGGGGTAATAATGTGTTTTTAGGGTACGGAAAAGGTAGCACGTAGGGGTACTAAAGGGTTTATTAGCATATAGTTAGATAAATTAAAGAATGTATTTAATAAAAACAACTTTTAAAATTCAAATTTTTTTGATTTGTAATGGGTAATATTGAAGGACACAACAGTATTACCTCAACCATTTCAACTTGACTTTAATGTAGTCAACATTTTAAAAGTCAACTTTGTTACATACAACTATCAACGTTGGCCTTATCTGTAATTATTCACTACTGGGTCCTAAAAATCAGATTCATATTATCAGTTGTCCATCTCTTTTTCCCCAATTTCATTCTTGACTCACATGAGTGTTACACGTGAGTTCACTAGGATTTGGTGAAGGAGTATGGACTCACTGCCCCTTGGTTTGCAAACCTTTAAAGTTTGAAAAAAAATCAGTTCCTTGCATTGCAATAATTAATACTGATTTTCAATTGTTGTTGTTTACTAAATATTCTAAATGTAGACTTTTTCAAAATGTACATGAGTAATTCCAATATGATCAGGAGTACACCATGTTCCTCCAATATAAATTAACTTGTTAATACATATGGTCATTGGGGCTCACACCGATTTAGAGAAATAAAAGGTAAACAGAGTGTGAGAGAAAAAGACTGTGCATGCTGATTTACCACATAACAAGTTTCTAATATTGACCTACAAGAATTTAAACTGCAGAATATTGACTACCACTATATCATAAAGGTACGTATATATAGGTAAGAATAGATTTATTATGTTTAACTTCATATCTACTTTCCTTGATAATATAGATCTATGTCTACATATATATAGTATTGTCAAGGTAAGTAGATGTGGAGTTAAAAATAGTAAATCTACACTTGCCTATCTATACTTACCTTGACGATGTCGTGGTTGTGAATAAATTCAGCTTTAGAAATTTGTGTGGGTTGAAAGTTTTGACAATAATATTCTGACATACAACCCTGTGCAATGGCCCCTATCACATGAAGAATGTTACACCGCAGAGTGTCACTCTGACCAAGATTCGGGGTGTGTGACAGGTAGTGCTTGCATGCCAGTTCCTGCATTGCCGGTGGAAGCATGTCTAGGACTGCAACCTGGATGCAGCACTGTTATGTAAACATATCAAAGTGACACAGGTAACAGAGGCCCTTTACAGGAGGGTGAGGAGGCTACCCCCAAACATGGGGTTATTAAGTTGGGTAGTAGAATGTTACCGTAGGCATGTAGAGGTTAGGTTGGCATTTAGCAAGGCTACATTAGCTATGTGGAGTCTAGAGCCAAGTCTGGGAAGGTTACATTCAGCATTGGTCACTGGGTCCATGCCGGAGGAGGTTTCAGAGGGCTATGGAGGCTGAAACGTGGTCTGTGGAAGTTGCACTGAGCCGGAACAAGCAATCCGGCAGTTCAAGAATTTGGAAGGACTTAGTTTGAATAGGTGGGATAATGTTTTAAAATTTTAGAAATGAAAAAGAAGATGGATGGAGAAGAGAGGCATGCACTATGTTTGAATTTGGGACATAGAATAATAGCAAGACCCACTGCTTGTTCATTGTCACCATGAGTAGAAAACCATAGGATCCATGCTGGTGTAAATGCATTTGCTATCATGTCTCCGGTTTAAATTAATAGTTGATTCATAAGTAGATCGAATTAAACTTGCATTAAATTAAAAATAAAATTGCAGTAATTGAAGAGATTACAAACTCCATAGAAATTCCCATATCAAAAAATTAGTAGTGCAATATCCATAATTATCCACACCTGCGTTGCCTTGTCAATTGCAGAGAAGTAAATGACATGCACATTTAATTCAAATTTCAAATCAACAGCAAATCTTGTGCGACACGAGTGAAATCCTTTGCACAGAATCACTTCTTAATTGCATGATATCCATTCATTTAATTTGTACATATATGTAGATTTTATGACTGCGCACATTTAATCAATTTCACATAACCATTTTAAACCAGCATATTTTGACTAAACAGAAATTTAAAGAATACCCTCAAAATCCTTTTAGGTCTGGCCTTTGGAAAAGATGTAGCTGTTTCGCCATACTATTAATTTTAAAAAAAGTCACACATAACACACATACAAAGAGGGGCTTTTGGCCAGCTGGCATTTTCTTTTTTTCTTAGCAGCATAGATTTGCTTCTGCCACTTGCAGTATACTGCATAGGACACTGGGTCAGCCCACTTTACTCATTGTCTCCCTTCACTTTGAGTGACTGCACAAAGCCTGTGCACATTGGTCAATGAAAATAGTTCCTTTCTATTGACTGACAAAGTTGGTTCAGAGTCTGCTTTATTTTATTTATATTGAATTTAAGTACCGACTATTTATTTTGCCTGCACTGTGGGTGCCAATTTAGTCCATCTCCTTTTTCGGTTTCACCTGCACAGCACTTGCACTGTGCTTGAGAAATCTATTGTTTTTAATATAAACTTAAAAGGCTCTTACATCCCGTCTCCTCTCTTCCCTGGCTTCTCATTGGTTGCTGTGCGTGACACTTAAGTTTCCTCCATTTCTTTTGGCTGTAGCATATCCTCCTGCATTTACTAATGCTTGTTCCTCGTCTGCTTCTCTTATCAGTTTCCCTCCACCAAAATACTGTTAACATCCGCTTTGGTGGAAACTATATATTCATAAAGTTTTGCCTCTTACTATTGCAGCATATTTATATAACAATTGGTCACCCGGAGAGATTAAAAGATTTGCATTGAATCACAGGATGTTGCGAGACTCGAACCGGGATCCCCAGCTCTCGAGTCAGCGGCTCCGGCTGCTGGGCCACATCCTCTCCACTACCGTGTTGAATTGTGTGGAATTGTGTTGCATGGTGTGAAATTATGTGGAGTGTAAATATGGCTCATGTTTCGGAGTTAAATTTTGTTGAGTGTAAATATGTGTTTTGGGGCCGAGTGGATATATGTGGAGTGTAAATATGTGGCGTGAAGTGTAATTATGTAGTTTGGAATATAAATATGTGTAGTAGCATTATTTGGAGTTTAATTGTGTTGCGTGGAGTGTAATGGAATTATTTTGCATTGAGTGGTATTATGTGAAGTGTAATTGAGTGGCATGGACCGGAGTGGAAACTTGTGGAGTTGAATTTGATGGATTGTCATTATGTGGCATGCAGTGGAATGATGTAAAGTTGAACTGTGTGGTGCAGAATTATGAGATGACTAAATAGTTTGTGTAGTGGAATTATGTGGTGTGCATTTTTGTGTTGTGGAATTGCATGGTATTTAATTTTGTGGCTTTGTGTTTAATTATGTGTAGTTGAATGCTTGTTGTCTTTATAAGTAATGGTGTTGAGGTGGATGAATTCAGGACTTTGAATCTGCACCACATTGACTCCTGCTAGAGCTGCGGATGGCATACCAGTACGCTGGCGCGCAGCACCTCTTTCATAGTTCAAAAGACTACATGCATTCTCCTGGACATCGAGTTACAGATCTCTCTGGCAGGAGCAGCACAAACACAGCTCCACTCACCATTTGCCACTGTAGCAGCTTGGCTTTGTTAGTGGAAGACGGAAGCGGGGAACTAGGTTATGTGTAAGTATTGTGAAGAAGTGATTCTTTGAGAGAGTCACATTCTTGCTTAGCCAACACGTTCAGAATTGAACATGGCTCAGCTGAAACTGGCTCCGTCCCATCAGCATTTCAGTATAAAGAAAAAGCAGATAGGGGCCTGTGTTTTTTTGTTGCATGGTTTTTTTTTGTAGGGGAGTAGGGGGAGGGAGGGACTGGACTGCAAATCCACACTCGTTGCAGTCTCTGCCTCTGGTCTCAGACGTGAAAGAGATTGTGCTCTGTGGTATTTAAGAATGAAAGATCTGAAATATGTGCACCTCCAAGACAAGAAAGCAGCCACCAGAGTCCCTCGCCTTCTATGATTATGAGAGCAGCTGTTCCAAAAAATGCGCGCCTCACAGGCTGGACAGAAGAAACAGCAAGAAACGTAAAAAATCAAGTGGTCAGGGGAGCTGTGGTGCGGCGCGAGCCAGCTGGGATCCGGGGGAGAGACACAGCTAGGAGGGTGAAGAGCAGAAATTCCCTCCTGCACTGGGAAGAGCCATGGAGATCGCGGCCGGCATATTAACAGATGAAAGGCAGCGGGTGCCCTGTTGATCAAAAAAAAAATTGTGCCACAAACAAACATAAAAAAAAAACAAGGCAGAAGACATGTAACAGGGGCAGTCTCCTGGGAGGGTCCGGAACAGCAAAAGGCGGGACAAATGAACTGCATTCACCAATGCAAAGCAGCCATTTACAAAGGGCATTGACAGGACCCAATAGAAAACATGGGAGGTTCTTCCAACCCGTGTACCAGATACAGCATGGCTCGCAGAGACAGTGCATGCAGCGCATGCGCTGCCTAGGTGAGACCTAAAAACATATATTAGGGCATTGTATGGGTACCTTGATCCCCTGACCCCTTTGGGGAATCCCTGAGGGACCCCTACTGGGGTCAAAGTGAAAAAACAAACACATTTGCATCACCACTTACATCACCATAGACTTGCTGTACTCTCTTAGTACTGGTACTTGCTAGAAATTCACAGAGAAAAAGAAAGATTAAAGTGACGTTATAGTTAGGTGAAAATGTCAGTTAAATCATTATATTTTAAACTCTAACAACCACTGAAATTTACCAGTTATAGTTAACTCCAGTAATTATAACTTGCACACTCAACATCCACTGCTTGTGGCCTCACATATTACATGTCGCTTGACATGTTCCATTGCATCATTGATAAAATCACTGATAATATCTGAAATGACATCATTGATGAAAACACTGTGCATGGCGAGGACATGAACGGCCAAAAACTGGAAAATAAAATCCCATGTAAGCTAACTTATAGAACGGAATATTGATATATAGATTATCTTTACTTGACTGTGTGTATAGGGGTATTAGATGTACACCTGGACCATTTTCACCCTCCGATGTCCCGTGATGCAGTTCACTTGACATCCAGAGCCCTAAAAAATTGGTTGAATGAATGGTCTCTAGTGGACATTTGTAGAAATAGACACCCTCTTAAGAGTGAATATTCCTTTTAGTCCCCTGATCACAAAGTTCATATTAGGCTAGAATGTTTTGTGTGCACAGGGGGATTAGTATTGGAAGTAGACACAATCGGCTACCTAGGGCGGACTATATCTGACCACAACCCACAGACCATGACTATTAACTGAAGGAAAAGACTGGCTCCTACTACGATGTGGTAACTTCAGACCATTGCACTAGAAGATCCTGGCGTTTGCTTCTCTTTGAGTGAATTCATAGAGCACTTCTTTTTAAGGAGAATGAAGGGTGGTATTCCTCACTATCAACTGGGTGGGAAGTTTTTAAGGTGGTGATGCAGGATCATTGTATTACGTCTTCTGTGGGGGCTAGGACACAAATAGCCCGGCAGGTGAGGGACGTATTCTTGAAAATCAGCAACCTACAGTGCGAAGCAGTGACAGATGGGAGTATGTTGACCCATTCTAATTGTCTGATCCCATTAATGCTGGTTTGAAATTTCATGAGAAGGATCATTTTCCCTTTTGGTGAGGTCGAGCTATTACTTCCCAGAAGGAACCCTACAAGGCTGCTTCCTTGTATTTAGCAAAACCAAAGGGGATGATGGACGGAGTGTTGACATTGCAAGCACTCACCCCCAGTCAACTGATCTAGGTTTAATCCATCATCATTCTTTAGCTCACTCCGCCACCCCAGTTCAGACATGGCCATATGCAAATCAGTCTGACCCTGTGCCTCATGGGAACAGTCCAGCCCGAACTGCCAAGCCATGTCTTCCCTGGACCGTAAACAAGCATCCTGGGACCGGTTTCGGGCTCACAGCCCTCATCAGCCAGGCTATCTTGAATCCAGTGGCAAAGTGAGCAAGGGGCCAAACATGTGGCACACATTCAATAAAGCATTTAGAAGGTGACATGGAGGGTCACTATGATAATCTATGAAATTCCTATGCAGGAGGTTATAGTCACAGGCTTCACACCCCTGTAGAGTTATCTATTATCCACTTACAAATGGAAGTAGAGTAGCCCTTGCACAGACACTGACAATATGCCAGAGGTGTTTCTGGTAGTAACTGTGGAGGGGCACCCTGCACAACGACCAGTGAGAGGAGCCCGCATGGCTCCCATAAGGACTGGTAAAGGATGGGACTGGATGCACCTCAGTTGGGACCTCCAGTGCTCATACATATTGTAGTCAATAAATATTCTCTACACATAATAGGAGACTTTGCGTCAGCCTCCTCCAGTCACTGGCTTGCTTGGCTGAGGACATTTCAGCCTTTGGCTTGAGACATTGTCAATCACATTTGCATCAGCCGACCGCAGTATTTTAGTCTCACTCTCTTTCTATTTGCTTTGTATATCCATCTTTCCACCTCTTTTGGGAGGTAAGAGGAACCATTTAAGATGTACACAAAATTTATTTTTATTTTACAATTATTTTCCAGTATTAAGCACTGAGCAATGACACCACATCATCTCTGGAGCGAGAGAGAAACAATAAGCATGCATTCAAGTTGAAGCAAATTAGAATGCAAACACATGCCGAGACGCATGCAGGGCACTTGGGGATGGACCCTTAAGAGTCGCAGAATGATCAGACATCAGGAAAGCAAATGCACCCTACTTTGGGATATGATCTTGTGCTGCACGCTGTCATTGACATCCTTAATGTCTAGCATAGATCACTGAGTCACCTGCTGAGATGCCTTATCCACTGTGCAGGTAACACTAAAGGACAACATGAGTGCATAGCGGGAGGAATTGTCTCACTTCTTATAGTGGCTACAACTGTCATCCTAGATTAGGTGGACCACTTGGGCTTTGGAGAGATTTGAAGATCGGGTATGAAAATTGCAAACGGTCAAGGGTTTGAGACCTTTGAAAGCTCTGGTGGCCATGTTTGAACAGTACTCGATTATGTCTACTGCAACAGAATGGAATTTTTTAAAGTGATGTCATGAATTTTAAACAGGTTATACACTATTAATAAGACTCAATTGTTCTTTCTACAGCACGACACATGTCTGATGCATTTAGTAAGAAAATGACACAGAAACATTAGTTCTGCATTCCTCAGAGAAACGTCAAATCCATTTGCTGCACCAATGCTTGTTTTTTGCTCTTTCGGCTCACATATACATGAGGTGTGGATGGAAGAACTCTTTGAATTCCAACCATCCTGTCAAAGGCCTACTGATGCATTCCTGAGTAATACAAGTAGGGCTAGGGTATAATATGCATTTTTTATTAGATTAGCGGCGGGCAGAATTTATCGACATATTTCAAAGGTTGATGAAGCGAACAAGAGACAGCACTTCCCCTGCCACTGAATCTGGCCGAACCGTATCAAGCTCCTTGAGACACTGGCCTGCCAATACAATAACTCCACATTTTACCATTAGGCCATTGCACACCTGTACAAGGATGGTACTGAGATGGAAAAGTCCTCTGCATAGTAATGGATGTACACCCCTGCCCTGAGTGCCCAACTGTACTGCTGTCTGGATCCCTAATGCTGATTTTGTTGTCATAGGCAAACACAGATCATGCGTGAGCACCATTACATAGGCCTGTCCTACAGATTGCGATCTTGTTGGACGGGGAGAAGTTTTCAAAGTGCTTACCTCATAGTGGTGGAAGGCATTGCCTTCATCTGAAGTTAAGCAGCACAAGCACGGTGGTGGCAGCATACAGTGTCATGATCAGTAGGAGTGCACAAATCATTTTTAAACCAGTGCCACTGGATTGAGGCCTACAGGCTCACTCAGTTAAAGTTCTGCTGCTGTGTGCTTAACTCAGCCTTGGCCTACATCAGTTTGGTGTGTAATGCTGTGCAGCACATGAGTGGTGTATCTGAGCTAGGTGTATGTGTGCCTGGGAAGCATACAATATGTAGTACTGTGCAGGCCGTGCATGTTGAAGGCATGTGCTGGGTGTATGTGTACCTGTGAGCGGTACAGTACATGAAAGATGTAGTGTTGAGCAGTGTGTGCATGTTAAAGGCATATGCTGGGTGTATGTGTATCTTTGAGTGGTACAATACATGAAGGGTGCAGTGCATGCATGTTAAATGCTTGTGCATGTGCTGCTATGAGTGGTAGAGTACAGGAATGATACAGTGCTATGTAGTGTGTGTATGCTGTATACATGCACTGGGGATATGTGTGCCTGTGAATGGTACAATACATGGAGGACCCTGGGTTCCATTTTGGGAGACCCAAGTCTGCATGGTGAAGCATGAGGAGAAGAGGTATGCGAATCCCCCAGATAGATTTGTGTATTGCTACAATCCTATAAGCTGGGTGTGACACAAACTGGAGAGGGGAGAACCAGGCTCCCCCCATTCACTTCAAAGGGTGCTCTTTGATTCATTGAGAGATCACAAGAAAGGGGCCTGGGCACATCACAGGAGATGGGCTGATAAGAGAATCATAAAGAGTAGGGCTGGGGATTGGGTATGGGGCTCTGGGCTAACCTTTTGAAACACATATCACTCTGGCTAACATCCAGGTGTGAACTCTAGTCACTGCCATGGCCTGTGTTCTGGGGCTATCAGCTTTGAAGTTGCTTCTGCTGTGGCAGACTACTTTCAAGAGGAAGAGAGGACAAAGGAGTGGGCAAATCAAAAGAAGCAGACCCCCAACATAAACTTCAAAGACTCTAAATCACATTTGAAATGGGCATTAAGAAGGGAAGCTTGAGACCCCAAAAATTGTCATCTGCCAAGCAGCCAGACGGGGTGTGTGAGGAGGGGAAGCTCTTCAAGACTTCTGCCTGTGACCAGGACTGGGGGCCAAGGCCTGCTAGTCTCCCTTTTGCATGAGGGGACATCACCCAGGGAATCCAAGACCACCCGCCCTGGAACCTGGAGCACCAATGCCTGCCTGCTTTCGAAGAGCAGTTTGGCCTGTGAGGATGAGGAGAGTGCTGGAGAGAGTGAGGTCCAGTGGGAAGCCTTGTCGAGTGGGCTCCCTTTGCGAGGTGTGAGGAGCGGTTGCACCGATCAGGTCATTGCTTATGCGCAGGACGAAGTCGGCAACTGTCATATGCCAGAGTTCGGCTGTCGTGAATTGAGTCATGTGCATCTTTGTGCCAATCGGGCCAGAGCCCACATGTACTGAAGAGCCAGCAACCTCGTATGCCAGGAGGGGCCTCCACAAGAAGATTGCTCTGGTATGAGGGCCGTTGCCCTTGTGCGGTGGTGAGCTGCACCCCATATACCAGGAGTCACGACTGAGGACTTCGCTGTGCAGAATGGGCCGAAACCCATGTACAGAGAGGATACAGTGACACCATATGCCAGAGGTCGGTCACCGGGAGCAACAAAGTGTGTGACCTGATCAACACCACCGCCGAAAAGTAGAAACATAATTCTCTTTTTTCATTAAAGTGAGTATTTGGCTGGATAATGGTTTATTGTTTCTGCTGCATGCATTTTGAGTTATGAGCTGTGTTCACTTCCCTGTATCCACCTCACCCAGAGGGAGCCTTGGACTGCTCGACCACGTTACCACTGAGAGTCAAGTGCAGAAGGGGTACTTGGCCCAGTTGCTTATGATCCATAGTAGGTCAAGACCCAGGCTTCAGGAGTAAAAGACCTCAACCCCCATGGTTGGGCCCAGTAACCCCTTCGTGCCCCGTGGCCCTCTGAGAGGGGTTCTGACAGATGGGCAGCGGTCTGCCTGAAAACTCATTGGGTTTAAGCTATTTTGTCAGTAACAAACATCTTTATTTTTCTAAACATCTATATTATATTTCAATGCCCGTCAGGTTTTGCAATTGCGTTCTCTTGTTTATTTGCAGAAAAATGTAGAAGTACTTTCTGGATGCTTTACATTTTTAGCCTTCAATTATTGCACCACAAAATCTGGAATTGCCCAAAAAATTACACAACACAAGGAAAATATCCTTAGTTAGTTAAAAAGGCACAACACAACATTTCAAGTGCACCCACTAACAGTACTAGCCACCAAAACCTTCAGCATTCAAAAGCACCTGTCTCATGGAGACATGTATGCAAGGGCTATAATGATTAGCCATGCTGTCCCTGAGGGTAAAAGCTCGCCTTCTAAACTTTTAAACAGTGGTGGCTGGCACGGATCGGGGCTGGGGGCAGGGGGATAGCAAATCTTTTTTTAAAACTTAACTTATCGCCTCGTCTCTTGTCGTCCCTCCTCATCGTCCTTCTGCTCTGTCAGGAGGCAGGAAGCACCCAGGCTCCCCATAGCCAATCACAACACTGCAAAGCAGCGTTGCGATTGGTCTGAGCACCGTTTTTCGGTGCTCAGCCATGAACTGGGCATGTTCTCCACCCAGGTTGTAATGCAGCCTGGGTGGAGAACATGCAAAGTGCACATGACTGTTTGGCCGGCCCCAGAGGGCCGGCCAAACAATCATGCACACTGATAACAGTGCATACCGCTCCTCGTGGGTGCCTGTTACCCCCCCTGGCCTCACCCCCAAGACCCCGGGACACAAAATAAAACGATAATAAACCACAGTTTATTATCATTATCATTTTCTTTTTTTTTTCTTTTTCGCTGCTGGAAGGGGGGGAAACACTCCTCCGCCATAGCGGAGGAGCCGCCACTGCTTTTAAAACATTTGAGGCAGACACATTTTTTTGCTTCCTGCGGTGACATACTAAACAAGCATTTGCAATGCAATCGGTCTCGCCTTTGGGACCTTATATGTATTTAGCTATGCAGCACATTAGCCTGGGTGCTGAAACATCTACTGTTCTTTAACATGGAGGGAAAGTAAGCACCAAACTGCATGACACGCCAGGTAGGGGAACACATGGAGAGAAATATTGCCTTTCAGCGGGAAATGGTGTAGTCCAAAGCTCTGTTTTTAATATAAAATCAGGGCCTTCGGTGGTCATATTACTGAAAACACAAGATTTGAAAAAAATATTATTGTCTACGGGGTGCTCGTGGAAGACAATTTCTATGGACTGGAATCTAGAGAATGCTAAAGTGATTCTGGTATTTTACTGACCTCTGCTGGTCGTTTTCTAACAAGAAATTTAAATAGAGGCAGTTGCCAGAAAAATTTTAAAAAAGAAAGTCCCTCAGCAGAAAGCAATTCTTGTATTTTACTGACCCCTGCTGGTCGTTTTCTATCAAGACAGTTAAATACAGGCAGTTGAACAGAAAAAAAAGTCCCTAAGCGGAAGCAGACAAGTCCTAGGGCTGATCTCCAGAGCCCACAAAGTACATGCACATATAAGTATATTCTAAAGTATATACAAGAGGTCTCGAATGCTCGACCTAATAAAGTATAAACAAGAGGTCTCGAATGCTCGACCTAAAAAGGAATTAGACACGGAAACTATAGCAAAATACCATTTGGATGTGCACAGCCTTGTTTCGGGGATAATCACCAATGATTCCATCCTTGCTGGCATGGCCAAGATTAAATTTAAAATGAAGAATTAGACCATTGAAAGCAACCTTATGAAGTTGCCTACAATGTCTACCTATTAAGATTACTAACTGGCCCAATGAGAGCCCCATACATTATTATATGTATTTTGATATCACGAGTGTGGTCTGCAAATTCATGGCTAGTCAGACGACACAGAGAGTTAATAGAGGTGGTAGTACAGTGGTGATAAATAATAAAGAGTGAAAGCATTGTCAATATGGTAACACATTTCTGAAAATTTAATGACATGGATTGTTAGCATGCCTTTTGTATCAGCAGGAAGTAAAACACATTTTACCACAGAGACTAATTTTTTCAAGGGGAGCTGTGAATTGGCAATTGGTGTTGCTAATTGATTGCACATTGTTTGCCTCTGTTCCAGGCATTGTGTCTACTGACCGAGATGTTAAGGGCATGTGTAAATTATGCATTCATTTAATTTAATACATATTAATGGATTTACTAATCTTTTAAACAGTGGCATAACGAAGTTGACAATGTACCTAATGCAAGCAAGGAGAACGGGCCCATGCACTCTCACGAGTCTAGGTGGTGAGACATTCATAATTAGGATGCAGTAGGCTGCTCTCACCTGAAGCTCTGGTGCCATTACCTCTGCTGCACTATTGATAGCTATGCCCCTGCTTTTAAATAGTTTTTATAGCAAGTAGATTGTCAGGCACAATATTATATTGTGTTTTTCGTACCTTCCCTGATATTGTTGATACAGTCTTCAGCAGATCCGGCCCTTGCACGGATAAGAAATTTGGTGCCCTCGCCACAGCTGGCGAATAAATTGAGGCAGAAGGAGGTTCATTTTGTGTTGATGGATCAGTCACACATTAAAGCAGTGACTGGCCTCTGAGCACAAACTTCTCGGCACCTCCCCCATATATTATGATTTACTCACAGCGTAGCTCGATCACACTGGTGCTAAATTGTTGGTGGTGTGAATGGCGGTGCCGGTGTGTGTCTGCAGGGGGGTGAAAAGGAGATGGGAGGGGAAGGAAGAGGGTTAATCAGGTGTAAAACGGTCCCCCTAGCAAGTAAAAAAGATTAAAAGCAGATTACTTTGAATCCTTTGAGTCAAGTAAGAGGGACGCTGCTATCTGAAGGACTTTAATGAAGACAGCTCCGTTCGCCTCTCTTAAGATTGGCACCCTGGGCATGAGCCCAGCTTGCTCTGCCAAAAGCCGTTCCCGGTCTTCAGTGATGTGGGGTGAGTCACATCACTGAAAGAAGCAGTTGGCACTTCTGATGAAAATGGGAATGATGAGGGAAAAACAGTTATGGGCATATTTATGAAAAAAATCACGCAGCCCAGCAAGTCACCTTGCTGTGCTGCGTGATAGGGAAAGGGCAGGAATGTGCCATATTAAACATAAACTTTTCCATGCACTGGTGCACAATGTGCTCCCTACTGCCACATGCAGGCACCCTTGCACCATGGTGCAACAGTGCCTGCATTGTAAACAGTATTGTTTTTATGCAGTAAGGGACACATTCCTACACAAAAAAATCCCCGGCAGCATTTTCCTCTTTCTAAGTGTGCTGCATAAATCAGCACACATAGAAAGAGAAAAATCGAGGAGAAATAAAGATATTTCTCCTTGTTACGCCTCTCCTGGGAATGCGTAGCATTTTGATGTATTCCCAGGTCTACCAGTAATGGTAAATTTGGGAATGCACCAAAATTCCCGGGTGAATGCGCGGGAACACCCATGCTCTACCCATGGAACGCCTCTCTGCGGCAGAGTAACGCAATGCAGCGATTTGAGCATCGTTATGTCACTCATTTCATATTTATCAAGCCACACAGGACCATGCAAGGTGGCCTTGTGTGGCTTGCTAAATCTAACTTAAAAGTTGCATCGCTCTTGCACCTTGTTGCGTGGCGCAAGGGTGACACAACTCTGATAAATTTTGGTCAGTTACTATTTTCACTATCTCTCTGTTTGGGCGATGCTGATTGACCATGGGCAACTAAGGGTCATGAGAGAGAGGGGGCAAGCAAAAAACGTGAACACCTTGATACAAATCCATTAGTCAAGAAAATGTCTGCACTTTGCTATTGCATTCCTTGTGAGGGATGTGGAACACTGTCCACCCTTGTGTTCTACATTCCACTGGAAGTGGTGGTGTTCCAAAGTGGTCAGTTGGAGATTGGCTGGCCGAGGGACAGCCACACTTATGTCGCAGGGAGTGTTTACCAATAAAGCCTTTCCTCATCTTACCATCTTACCTGAATCTTCATTCAACCCACAAGAAAATGGTCATGCAGATCCTACAGATGTCGGTGAAAAACAAAATGGATAAAAACAGCTTAGTTTAACTACATTCTGGTAAGTTTCCAAAATGAGGAAACCCCTTTCTCGTGAATTAAAAAAAAAGCTGAAAAACTGCACTTATTGGAACAGCAAAGAACACAAGAAAACAATTAGGGAAAACATTTCGAGGCAAATGATGAGCAAATGGGACACTGAGGGTTCCCTGAGAAACGAGGAATCACTGGGGCAATCGGTAATTTGGGTCCTGAGTCCCCAAATTATTCCTCATTTCTCCCCGGATTTCACCCTTAGATTCCACCAGATGGAATGTTCCTGATCCGTAGAGTTACTGTGAATTTGTAATTCTGATTACCGGCCACATCAGAATTAAAGGGCAATGGTAATCAGGCCCTGAGAGAGAGTGATCAGAGTGAGCTAATAAATTAGTAGTGTCAGAAGCATCCTCCCACTGTGTGTGTAATGCTGGTATGTTGTGCACAGGGCCGGACAGGGATAGCAAACCAGCCCAGGCAATTACGACCGGCTGGGGGAGGGCGGGAGGGTGGGGGGGGGGGGCTAGTGGGACCACTGCTGCGTTTTTAGGTCTCGCCTGAGCCAGCGCATGCACTGCTCTGCGAGACATTTAGTAAACGGGCTTTAAAAAGTCCGACCACAGCTTTTTGGCTGGCATAGAGCGTGCGGTTACGCGCACAATGACGAGCAGAGGCGCCATCTGGCTTTCCTCTCTCGTCATGGTGCGCGCACATCGCACACCACTCGCCAGCCTGCTTTCACTTTTGCCGTCGCGCGCCTCTCTGTCTTGCTTGCCCCTTCCCCTCCCCACCACAGAGCGTGTCTCGCGGCCGCGCGTCTTGTTTCATGTAAGTTTGTTTGTGACCAGTGCATGCCCCTCCCCCACCATAGAGCGCGTCTCCCGTGCGGCCGCGTCACTTTCACGGCCCCACGGCCAATGCTTGTCGTTTTCTCTCGCTTGTTGTTGCTTCTCGTCCCCACCCCTGCCATCCATGTTGTTTCCCCACCCGCGCTCTTTCTCTTGCCTGTTGCATTTCTTCCCCAACCCTGATGTGCTGCTTCCCACCAGTACTCTGACATGTTGCTTCCCTTGCACAACTCTATTCCTCACCCCATTGTACTGCAATAAAAAAAATCCTGCCTCACCAGTGTTGCTTCCCCAGACTGCCCCTCCTTGTTCGTTGCTTCTTCCACCTCTGTCCTTCACCGTGCACGCCCGTGTGCTTCTCTCCCGCCTACACTACATTGCTCTCTGGCCGGTTGCATCATCTCACCGTGCCCACTCTCTCGCTTGTTGTTGCTTCTCGTCCCCACCCCTGCCGTCCATGTTGTTTCCCCACCCGCGCTCTTTCTCTTGCCTGTTGCATTTCTTCCCCAACCCTGCTGTGCTGCTTCCCACCCGTACTCTGCCATGTTGCTTCCCTTGCACAACTCTATTCCTCACCCCATTGTACTGCAATAAAAAAAAATCCTGCCTCACCAGTGTTGCTTCCCCAGACTGCCCCTCCTTGTTCGTTGCTTCTTCCACCTCTGTCCTTCACCGTGCACGCCCGTGTGCTTCTCTCCCGCCTACACTACATTGCTCTCTGGCCGGTTGCATCATCTCACCGTGCCCACTCTCTCGCTTGTTGTTGCTTCTCGTCCCCACCCCTGCCGTCCATGTTGTTTCCCCACCCGCGCTCTTTCTGTTGCCTGTTGCATTTCTTCCCAACCCTGCTGTGCTGCTTCCCACCCGTACTCTGCCATGTTGCTTCCCTTTCCTCACCCCATTGTACTGCAATAAAAAAAATCCTGCCTCATTTTGTAGCTATGCACATTGATGTTGTGTGCTTACGAAACGACTCGACCGCCGTCTCATAGCAGCTTTTTTTAAAGCTTTTTTTTGTTTCTCTTAGCCATGCTGCACAGCATCGTCTATACTGTACAGCAAGCCTGATACCTTTGGCAAAGCCAGGAGGTCCCAAAGGCGAGACATAGTGGCATTGCCAATGCTTTTTTTTTAGTTTCTGCACTCCAAGGAAATTCGTTTCTTTCCTCTGCCATCCACTCACTATCACTTGCCTTGCCCACTCCTGCTCTTGCATTGCTGCACTTGCTTCTTCTGACCTTATGTTTCTTCCAAAGTACTCTTAAATGTCCTTAAAAAGGCATGCTGGCACATGACAAAATAAGGAAATAAACCATTCAATTGTAGTCACTCCATGCAACATCATGATCTTTCAAAACCATCACAGATTCAAGGTAATTCTCAAACCCTTCCTATTAATGGGCATTTAAGAGATCTATCAAAGGGTCTTAACTAGAGAAGTGTTAGTAACCCACGGCAATGCATGGGGAGAGTTCATTCGGAGTTTGAAAGTTACCAAAATAATTCAGTTTAAGGCCCTATACATAGTACATCATGCCATGTTTAACCAGCATTAGCATAGCTAATACGTCTCGCCTTTGGGACCTTATAAGTGTTTAGCCATGCAACAGTTGATGTTGTTGCACCAAGGATATTGTGGTGCATAATTAAATACTTATAAGGTCCCAAAAGCGAGACCTATTGGCTATGCCAATGCTTGTTGTTACAAGGGGCCGGCCCCCAGTAACAAAAACGGCCCTAACCGGTCGAAAACCAGCCCTCACCTTTCCAACCCACCGGGGAAACTCCTGGTGCCCGCTACGGCCAGTCCGGCCCTGGTCGTGCACCCAGATGAGATCAGAGTAGCCACTTCACTTATTGCACTGGCCAAGGAGGACATGTCAGACTTGTGGGCGTCGTTAACTGCAGAGCAGACAGTGCCTTTGATGCAATGAAACAAGTATCAAAAACATCCAGGCAATATATAACCACAAGTTCCAGAGACATTAAAAATTGAAATCAAAGACGGTGTTCCTTTGTTTCCGCAGATGTTTGTCTTTATCCTAGGAGATTTCGAAAAACTGGAGGAAGGCCAAGGTACATGTCATTTATTACAGGCGAAAACAACAAAGACATCAGAAAATTAAGAACCCCTGAAGTTTAATATCACATGTGTTTATTCAAAATGACCACGAAGGATAATTTGGGAAGCAGAAAATTTGATGGCAAATAGTTGGCAATAGGTCAATGAAGTGAAACAGATGCTGATGCATCTGACGGAAATGTATGAAATCAAACATTTTTTGCTGTAGAGGTCTGTAGAGAGCCTGATAAACACAGGGCTCCTAGGAGAGCTATTGTTTCTTTTTTAATGAAAAGGAGGGAGCTCTCGTGCACTGAATATGCAATGGATCTTCAAAGGTTTCTAACTGAGTATAAAAAAGGGCTTTACTGTTCATTTAAAAAAAAAAAACACCTAAGTGTAAAACAAATTATTCATATTAATGTGTTTGTCCCAAAATGAGTTGTATTAAATGTTATTAGAAATTTAAAAATAAATGTTCTTCTGTTTGCTGTTCTAAATATTTAAAAGTTCAAGAACAAAAAGCATTGAAATGTTTATAGACAGAAAAGGAGAGGAGCCCGTATTGCCATGCCTTCTGCCAGCCCATTTATATGGAAATACAAATCCTGTTGGTTTCTATTGTCTAGTCCTTCTCTTACAAAAATCAGTGGGAGCAGTGAGAGAGAAATCCTGAGGTCCACCTCTGGAGCGTGGAGAAATAATTTGGTATTGGACACATCACCAATCACAATTTGAAGGCAATAGGAACCGCGATAAGGGAGGCCCGCGCTTCTCAGCTCTGAGTGGGAAAAGAATTACATATGAGATTGTTACTGAAAATCTATCAATGCACCATGCTTGACTAGTAAAAAAAACAAAAGTCCATTCCCTCTCATTGGAGGTACTGGTAATTAAAGCTGCTGTAATGGCTCAATGACAAATTATAGAAATACTGTCAATGTGTCAAATATTGCTGCTTTGCCCAGCACTTCTTTGTTAGAAATGGGGTCTCTAGTTGGCAGAGGTTTGCACCCTGTCCAAGTAGGGGTCACCACTCTAGTCAGGGTAAGTCAGATACACACCCTAAATTAACCCGTGCTCACCTTCTGGTAGCTTGGCACAGAGCTGTCAGGCTTAAGAGGAAATGTGTAAAGTATTTGTGTAGAACTAAAATTACAGTAATTCAATGAAAACACCACAAAAGGAACTCAGGGGGAGGAAGAAGATGGCGGGTTGATTCCGCCGTGAGCCGCGTTCCGCTCCGTGTTTCCTGGCTATCCGCCACCACTACGTGGCTTGCAGCGGCACAGCACAGCACCCCGAACGCTCCCTCTGAAACGGCGTTCTTTGACTGATCTCTGCTTCAGACGGCCGAAATTAGCAAACTAGTCTGGTTTTTGCCATATGATCGTGGATGCTGCAGCTATACGGTTGGAGGGGGGAATGCTCAAGCCTTTCTGGCTGTTTGCTCCCGATTTCAGTTCTGGAGGGCTATTGCTCAGCCTTTCTTAATGGCCCCACCAAAGACCAGTGTTTCCCGAGGAGCCCGTGGGGTATGAGGCGCAGCAAATAATCGTAACGAACTTACTATGCAGAAAGAGGAGGCTGAAGGACTCAATTTGGCAGCTACACCACTGACTACAGTACCCTCACAAGTGGGACGCCTTATACTGAAACTGCTCCAAACAGGGGAAGTACTAAATCTGATTGAGGCGGCATCAAAGGAATTGACCCCGGGAGGAGTATCACCCTTGGCGGAAACTCTGACGGCGGCTGCAGCGGCTAACACACCGGCAAGTACCCCCTCATTAACATCACTCTGTGATGATCAGACCCAGGATTCGGACCCGACCTTGCTGGAGAATTGTGTGCAGGCCCACAACAGTGCCAATCCAACCCTGAACCCTCTGCAACTGGTTATTCCCAGCGACCCGATTCTTTCCCAAACAGGAGTACTACCTGTGGGTTGTGGGGCCCCAACTGTGCAACCAGTCTTACTGGAGGTTCTACCAGATATGGCACAGACACCACATGACAGTACTGTTCCTGGTATTTTTCAACAGCCCGGGAGGTATATGGGCGCTGACTGTCAGTTATGCCAAGTCTATGGGGAAGATATGAAGGATGATGAGGGCCCATTATTGGGAGGGAGTCAGGCTGTGTTAAGGCGTCATTCTAAAGCTGGGACAGAGACGGATATGAGGCAGTTTGTTGAGAGGGAAAGCAATCTTCAACCTGCTCCTGTGAGCTCGGCGGCTTCATTACTACAATCTGAGATAAGCATGCAGCAGGCAGCGCGAGCAGAGGTTGTTGCTACCCAAGGGACTGCACCCCCCCCAAAAAAATGGAATACAACCGCGCAGTCTAAGCAGGTAAAACTTGCGGATCAAGCTACCACTCAGCCTTAGTCTAAATTCACAAAGCATCGGCTGTCTGGCAAGGCTAGTGCTCAGGGCGCAAAGAGCAGCCCACTGAGGAAGTGGGTGACTTCCAAGGGGGAAGTTAAGGCAATCATTACCTGACTATCTGCCCCATTTTCTGGCTCTTATGGGGAGCTACAACACTCCGAGCAACAAATACAATGCCTTCAGCAAACATACTCCACTCCGAACATTAGTTCTCCGTCAGATATATCTTCAGGGGCATTATCAGATCAATCTCTGTGTTTCTGACTAGGGGGCCGGCGGGGGAGATGGAAGAGGCTGCGCAGGAACCCTCTTTAAGAGCTATTATGTTAGCCCTACAGGAGCAGCGGGCTGAGGCAGAGGCCTATTAAACTCAGGCGAGAACAGAGAATGCACAGATGCAAAAGTTGCTGGAAGTGGTCTCTGGGCAGATCAGTTATCTTATGACAGACGTGAGTGATCTACAGCAAAGAGTGGCCTGTAGCGAGGAGACAGCCATGATAACAACTAAGACAGTAGAGAGCCATGAGAGCCAGCTCAAATTCCTTCAAACGAAGATGGAGGACATAGAGAATTGGAATAGGAGAAATAATTTGAGGATTTTTGGGATACCAGATGGCAAAGAAGGTGCTGATCCTTGACAATATATGGTGCAATTATGCAGAAGGGCTTTTCCGGACCTGAGTGATTGGGACTGGGATTCACAAATACAGCGCGCTCATTGGCTCCCCCTCAATCGCAATGCCAATAGTGCAAAGGGGGTACAACCTCGGCCTATGCTGATATACATTGGGAATTTTCTTCTGAGACAGGCCATTTCTTTTACTGCTCGCCCAATATCTCCAGTCTTAGTTGACAATATATCAATTGTTGCTCTGTCAGATTTTGCAGATCTACAATGGACCGGAGATGGAAGCTGCAATAGTTTATTGGTCCACTAAAAACCGCCAGTGCACAAGTATTTCTACAAGAACCTGCCCACTTCAAAATTATTAAAGATAGACGCTCTCAGGTGTGCTTTTCCGAAGAAGATGCTGCGCAGGCTCTCGCTCGGATAAAGGGGACAAATAAGCATACTTGAGAAGATCGGTGAAAAGGAAATGGGCTGGATTCTCGAAGTGTTCTCTGGATCGGGATATTATATAAAGGGGATAAATGATGAGCTGGAATATTACTATTCTTGCTACTATTCCTTGCTGCTTTTTCGTTTTTTTCCTCTCCTCTTGGCGTATGACTTTGTGTTTCTAGCTGCTTCGTGCCTCTTTTTCTTTTTCTTTGTTTTTCAGTAATTTAATTCTACTGGGTGGTGGGTAAGGGTGGGCAGAATTTGCGTAGTCGCGTTACGCAAAATTCTGCGAAACAGTAAAAAATCTCCGCGAGCACGCGGAATTGCTTGTTCCGCTCATTCGCGATGCGTTTTTCCTGTTTGCGTGCTAGGGAAGGAAATATCTCGCGAACCTGCCCATGCGGTCGCCAATTGGTGTGGCCATCTTGTTTCACTTGCCCCGCCCGCTGGCGATGCGTGTTTCCTGTTCGCGAACGCAGATGTCCGATGGCGCATCCGAATGACGTGTTCGCGATCACACACTCTCGTGGGATCGCGCGAACGGATAGGAAAACTCGCCAGCGAACGCAGGGATCCCGGTAAGTCGCTACCGCGCGCGCGAACATGCATTTTGAAAGCGCTAACAAGGAAAAAATTCTGCTACGCCGCAGATCGCGGAATTTTTGGCAATTCTGCGTTCTCCGCGGAATGCGGAATTGCCAAAATTTTGCAAATTCCGTGGGCGGAACGGAATTTACCACCCAGGCCTAGTGGTGGGGCAGTTGGCGGGGGTTCAGGGAGTGGATGGGGGGCTCTTTTGTGGGCCGCTTTTTATCAACGGCCCAGATGGGGGTGATCTCTTCCTCAAGGAATGGGGGGGTTTGGATGGGGTTTGGGATGATAGATGGTGTGGGAGGAAGAGTCAGGTTGGGGATGAAAGAGTATGTTTTACCACTGAGCTGGCTCATTCATGGAGAGGGGTGGTCGAAATTGGTCATAGTCAGGGGTTTCATTTAGGATTTATGCAAAGCCTTTTTAATCGATATGCAGAGTCTGTACTTGATTGTCAATACAGGGGAAGTTAGATTTTGTTTACATTGCTTAGATGGATAAAATGGTCCAGATTCGATGTATGTGTTGGAATGTGGCAGGGATTAATGCACGATCTAAGCGGCAACTGATTCGAGAAGAGATCAGATATTACAAACCTCATTTGGTAGCTCTGACTGAGACCCACCTGGCATATAAGGATAGGGCCTTACTCAGTCAGCTGGATTTTGATGTTGTTGCGTGTACCTCCCAGACTACATCGATATGAGGGGTGGCTGTTCTTTCTTCTAAAAAATTTCCGGGACAGGTATTAAAAACCTTGGTTGACTCTAGAGGTAGATGGGTTTTGGTACAATTGATCTTACATTCTGTTAAATTCATGTTGTGTGTCGTCTATGGACCAAACATTGATGACCCCAAAATATTTGATGCTCTTTCATTTGAACTATTGGATTGGGCAGGCAAACTGATCTTAGTGGGGGATTTTTAATTATGTAATGAATTATAGTATTGACTCTACTAACCGCAGGGCTACATCTCGTAAACCCAGAACTAGGGCCTCCCTTACTGATTTGATTAAACTGTATGGCCTATTTGATGCTTGCGGACCCTCTACCCATTGGATCCGGGCTACACATACTACTCTCACCCACACAAACAGTATTCAAGGATTGATATGGTGTTTTCTAAGCGCACGCTGGTAGATAATATGGAAATGACGGTTTGCCCAAGGGTAGTCTCAGATCAGAACCCCATTCATTTTCACTTTTCATTGAACCTGAGGTGGAAGAAGCCTAATAATTCCAGGTTCACCTTCCCTACGCCATTTACTAAATAATAGTGAGTATATACAATCTACCTCGGGTTTCCTCAGGGGTTTTTATTATTAATAGAGGATCAACTCTCTCTACAACAGTATGGGATGCTATGAAAGCATATGTCCATGGCACAACGCTCCAATACCTGATTAAGCAAAGTAGTGCTGTTACCGAAGAAGCTTATACCCTATGGTAAAATGTCCGCCAGCTCGAGCTTTTGCATGCTACTAAAATTACACATGGTGCTAATGATGAGCGCTAAGTGTTTGGGCAACTGATAGAAATGCGATCTTCTGCTGGACGCAGATTAAACGAACAGGTTGCAGCTAGATTTATGATGTATAAGAAACTTCAGTATGAGTACGGGGACAGGGTTGGCCGTGTATTAGCATATCAAATTGCACAACAGCAAATGAAGGGCAGAATTCAGGCCATCATGGTATTAGACGGTAGGTCTTATTCTGAACCTAAACTTATCCTGGATCAGTTCGCACAGTTTTATGGTAGGCTGTATAGTCAGTCACAAGTATTTGATATTGAGAAGTGTCTGGAATATATCCAACAGTGTCAGTTACCCTCGCTTACAGAGGAGCAGGCATCTGACTTGCAGACAGACATTTCAAGATCAGAAATCGAGGTTACACTTATGGCTCTGCCATCGGGTAAGGCTGATGTAGACGATGCACTCCCCGTAGAGTTTAATAAAACATTTAGAGAAATACTGAGTGCAGAATTTTATCATGTTATACAATTCATTCAGGCTGAAGGGACTATTTCAGATAGTTGGAATACGACTATTTTTGCTGGTTTAAAAAAAAGGATAAACCCGCAGACGACATGGGTTCTTATAGACCCATCTCATTGATCAATACAGATGCCAAATGGTTTGCTAAAATCCTAGCTTGCTGCCTTGCTCCATTGTTCTCGGCGTTATTATCCTCACAGCAGCATGGATTTGTCCCAGGTAGGGACACTACAGAGCATATTAATACAGCAATTATGGTATTTGATATTGCGGGGAAATGTAACATGAATATGGGCATAATATTACTTGATGCAGAGAAGGCATTCGACCGTGTCGTCTGGGATTGCCCATGGGTCTGTCTGCCCACCTTTGGCATAGGGTAGGGCTTTGTTAAACTGGTTCAGACACTTTACAAGAGCCCTCGTGCCCGAGTTGCGTACGCTGGGAGTTATTCAGAACTTTTTCATATTCAGAGTGGGACAAGGCAGGGGTGCCCACCTTCACCCCTCCTTTTCGCTCTATATATAGAGCCATATTTGCAGTCTCTTCTCCGGAATATAGGCATCCAGCCATGGGCATTTGAGGGTCGGCAACTTAATTTGAATGCATATGCCAATGACGTTGCAATTTTTTCCACTGACCCAGCAACAGCCATTATGCAGATTTTGCAGGAAGCACTTATTTTTGGTCAATTATTGGGGTACAAACTGAATTTTGGTAAACCTCAGGTTCTTTTGAACTACACCCCTAGTGTTCCAATACAGGGGGCTACTACATCAATGGTCTATTTAGGTATCAGGCAGCGCTCCAGGGTTTTTAACATCGTAAAGTTAAACTATGATACTTTACTATCAGCTACAGTTACCAAATTAAAATCTTGGAATAAGCTCCCACTCACTATTTTCAGCCGAGTGAATATTATTAAGATAAATGTTTTGCCCAAATTTCTTTATTTGTTTAGGGCGATCCCGATGAGGGTCCCTAACTCCTTTTTTAAGCGATTGGAAGGCGCTATCTACAGCTTTATCTGGGGGTACAGACGAGCTAGCCGACTTCTGAAATCTTCCAATGGAATGGGGGGGCTCCCACTTCCGGATTTCGACTTGTATTTTTGGGCCGCTTTTACAGGTCGCTTGCGTAGCCTATTGATATATGATGAAACAAATAAAATACTGCTTTGCTATCAGCTTGCCTTGGGAGCAGAAGCTAGCCTTTTTTTATCGATTAAATGATCCCAACTATTTCAAGAGGGTATGCTTTAAAGTACTCAAGGATATTATCTATACTTGGAGAGGGATCTGCAAGAAATATTCTATTGGGGTTATTAACAAGGAGACCCTTATATGGGATAATCCTGCTTTTTCTTGTATTTCTCAAGATTTACCATGTAGGGTCTGGGCAGATTGTGGGATTACAAAAATTGTCCAACTTTTTGATCTTAATGGTTTTAGATCCTTTTCTGATCTACGGGCAGCATGCCAACTGCCTCACCACTCTTTCTTTAAATATCTCCAGCTGAGGGACTACATGCAAATGGTCTACTGGCATTTGGAGGGCATCAACAGATCCGAGGTCTCCCTATATTACTTTAAACTGGTATTAAACCCACTATAAGCATGATGTATCAACTATTTTCACAGTATACTATAGATGATACCCCGCTATTAGCTGTAAAATGGAGTAGGCTGCTCTCATCAGAGGTTTTAGCTGGAGAAATTCAGATGGCTTTAGATTTACTAGATCGCTCGGTACACTCCATTAATCTTAAGCTATAGCAGTGGCCTATACTGTTCTTTCTATATTATACTCCAGATGTAATTCTAAAGTGGGGAGTATCCCCCTCTATAGACAGGATGGACAGAACAAGATGCCCTAAATGCAGGCTTCTGGCTGCAGATTTCCTCCACATGTTTGTGTTGTGCCCCTGCTTACAAAAATTCTGGGAAGGGGGGACTAATGGTATGTCACTTAGCCTCGGCTTTCTGGTACAACTATCGGCTAAAGAGAAAATAATGGGTGTCACAAATGAACTAGAAGGAGGCTCGCAGAAATTAGCTATGATTATGCTGGTATCTGCCGACTCTGCATAGCCTGAGCTTGGGTCTCAGAGGAAGCTCCTAAAGATGCAGAATGGGGTTATTTTCTTAAGCAAATTTATGAATTTGAATTTGCCTTGGCTAAAGTAAGAGGTTGCCTCTTGTTGTTAAAGTTTGATAGGATCTGGAAGAATTTTAGATGGGATATTATGAATGTTGGTAGCGATGAATATTTGGAGTAATTTAATGATATAAAATTATTAGGCAAGCAAGCCTCTGTTATTTACTATAATCCCTTAAACTACTTATGGATGAATTTGTATCCTGGATTTGGATTTTGTTGGGAACCAATTCGCTTTTATTCTCCCCGTGTACGTGTATTCTTTTAATGTTTAATTCGGTACGGATTGTATCTTCTTATTTGTTTATCGATTTTATACTATACCTAAGAAAATTCTAATAAAAAATAATAATAAAAAAAAAGAAAACACCACAAAAGATTCCACACAGGCTTAGAAAAATAGAGAATATTTTTCTGAATAAAATAAGATCAAAACAACAAAAATTCAATCAGTAAAAGTGGATATATACATTTTTAAAGAATACATGCAAAAACAGTGCTTAGAAGTCAATAACACCAAAGGTTACTTGAGGTCACGTTAGACCGGGGTAAATCTGAAAAGTCAAGCTGACCACGATGGAGCGCAGGTCAGATCCAGCTCCAAACACGTCCCGCTAAAGTTTTACCTTCTCAAGATGAGCCAAGAGTCCAGTTCGCGAGGAAAGAGTTAGCCGGGAGCACGGTGAGCGTCGCTGTCGTGGTCCACGGGATGCAAAGGGCCGCCGGACGTCACGGACAGACGGGCCGGGAACTCACAATCATGAGCGGCGATGCTGCTGTGCGAAGAGACGAACTTGCACCCACTTGCGCTGATTCTTCGAGCAGGCGAAGTGGTTCAGGAGCGAACAGACCTGTTCACGGACTTGAAGAGCCCAAAAGCTTGATTTAAAGGGCCAAGAAACTGTAGATAAAGAAAACAGCTGGAGAACCCACTTCTGAGGCCCAGAGCTTGGAGGGGGCACCTCAGGCAAGGGTAGGACTCACAGAAGGCAGAGTCCAGCAGCTCAGCAGAATTGTAGACATTCTTTTGTGTTTCTGAGACTTCAGAAAACAGGAGGCCAGCCAATAAGCCCTTGGAGTCACTCTGGGTTCAGTCCTTGGCCTCAGCAAGCCAGAGATCATCAGGCAGCGGGGCAGCTCAGCAAAGCAAAGGAGCTTCCTCAAACAGTTAGTCACAGCATACTGGCAATCCTTCAGCACAGCAGCCTTTACTCCAGTAGAGTTCTTCCCAGGTCCAGTAGTGTACTGACTTGATAGGGCCAGCGCCCTGGTACATATACCAAAAAGTGCCTTTGATGTAGGGGGTGACTTCAAAAGCATTCCCTGAAGTGCACAAGGATCCTTTTCAACCCAGCCCTAGCTCCAAACTACCAGTAGGGGGTAAATCAGCCATTTGTGTGAGGGCAGGACACAACCTATTTGGATGTAAGTATGAGCCACATCTCCCCCTTCCTGCCCAGGAAGGCTATCAGTAAGCAAATGAATGTCCTGTCAAACCCAGCCCTTCCTGTGTTGTGACTGTCTAGAGGGAATGCACAAAGTGCAGCTGTCACCCAGCCCAGACGTTTATTGGAGACAGGCTGCAGGCATACAGAGAAAAGTTAAGAGCAGAGAAATGTCCACTTTCTAGAGGTAATTATACAACAATAAGACCCCCTATACCATAGATGTATATGCTATTCTTGTGGACTGTATAGCCTATAAACATCCAGACTGCAATTTCTGTCCTTATTTGCTGTCTATATGTATTTCTTCCCCTTCCTCTCTGTCCTTCTTTTTTGATCATTGTTTGTTACTGTGTATCACTCATTTCAATCCAAGTAGGCATAAACATATATAAAACAAATATTAGTTGTTATTTTATATATTTTGTTTAGTGCAAATAGACTTTAAAAGTGTATAGACATATCATGTATACATTTAACACATAGTACAGTTAAAACATACATTTTCTGACTTCTCACTTACATAAACATTGAACATATCAAGACATAATTAGGGTATACATTTTACAACAACTAATTTGACAATGAAAAGAAACATATAGAGATATGACATTGAAATATGCGTGTCCAACTAGAAATTTAAAGCAGGGATATTCTTAGGTATTAGATGTTTTGTATGGTCCCTCCATCATTTAATCCTCTGGAGGTCATAAGGCCCTATGTGGTCGGGGAAATAAGAGGATAAAAGTATTTGCTCTCAATTCTAAAGGTGGCATTTCTAAAATGGTAATGTCAAATCCAACTTTGCCACTAAAGAGGATTTATCACCACCATTCTAAAGATATTAAACATGAAGAAGCCAATCAAGAATTACAACTTAAAAGGTATTTTAAGGAAACCCCAATGCTAGCCTATGAAAGGAGTAGGCCTCACAGCAGTGAAAAATGAATTTAGCTGTTTGTCACTGCCAGGACATATAAAACTTAAAAGTACATGTCCTGCCTTTTTGGTTATACAGCACCCTGCCCTTCGGGTCACTTAGGGCCTACATTAGGAATGACTTATGTGCAATAAAAGGGGAGTAAGTGCTTGGCAAGAGATTTTAAATGCTAAGTCGAAGTGGCAGTAAACTGCTCATACAGGCCTTGCAATGGCAGGACTGAAACAGGTTTGAAAGGTCTGTGGGAGGCACAACCAGTTCTGAAGGCCCACTAGAAGCAATTATACTACATGCCCTGGGTATATGGTGTACCACTTTCAAGGGACTTATAAGTAAACTTAGTATGTCAATCAGGTATATACCAATGTCAACATGTTTTATAGGAGAAGCACATGCACTTTAGCACTGGCTAGCAGTGGTAAAGTGCTCAAAGTCCTAAGGCCAACAAAAAGATACAGCAAAAAGGGGAGGCAAAAGGCAAAACATTAGGGGAAAGACCACCCTAAGGATGACAGGTCCAACATGCTCACACTCTATTTCCTCTATCTGGCTTCATGGTCTCTCTCAATCTGGTCACATCTTTAAGGATTGAGAAGACTAGTCTTTATCTTAAATGTACATAAAGGCACATAACATGGAATGGAGAGACGAAAATCATCATGGATGCCTCACAGTGTTTTGGCTAAAACGTTGGAATGTACATATGGCTTTCTCTAGCGGGCTTTTGCGGTGTGTACTTGAAAATCTGGATGGTTTCATTGCAACATTGATACATTCTTAAGAACTTAAAAGCTAAACATGCTATTTTTACTCTAAAAAATACTGGCATGATTGGGGTAATGGAGGTAAAGAAGAGAACAGCAACATTTCACAGTGTGAGAATATGTCGTATTTAAATACTAAGAGATGTTGGAAAGTCAAGAAAAACCAAACCTACCAGGTTGTGCTTGTATTTTGGTAGATTTATGCAAGTGGCTACTTTGAAATGTTCTAAGGGAAATTGGAAAAGTCACAATTTTTCCCAAGACAAAAACGGTGACAAAGGACTTTGTGGGGTAGCTGATATG
Organism: Calotriton arnoldi; assembly: GCA_963921515.1. Taxonomy (NCBI): domain Eukaryota; kingdom Metazoa; phylum Chordata; class Amphibia; order Caudata; family Salamandridae; genus Calotriton; species Calotriton arnoldi. Next base: position 169,360 of record CAWUFW010019584.1, read on the forward strand.
GATATTTGTGCATCAGGGACAAGGGAATAAAGTCAGAATTGTCAGAAACATGTCCACTTTTGTTCTTTATAACTCATTCGTAAGTGATGGGCCAGTGTATCTGGCAAGCAAACTGTTCCTAATTTAATATAATACACATAATACACAGAAAGTCACTAGACTAATAGTTTGTTCAAGGTGGGCACGTATTAAGGAACACAAATCAAGAGGCAAAATAATGCAATTCATCAGCCACGCCCAAAAAATTAATCTACAATCCATGATTGAAAAGGCCACCAATGCAAGGTGTTGGACCTGGCCCTTTTTGCAGAGTTATCCCCAAACTTTTTGCCTTCTTCCTCCTATTTTTTCTGACCTGTTTTTGTTGGTTTTAAGACTTTGGGCACTTTACCACTGCTAACCAGTGATAAAGTGCATATGTCCTCTGTCTAAATTTAATTGGTGATTGTTTTCTCCATGAGTGGCATATTTGATTTACTAATAACGCCATAGTAAAGTGTGCCAGGCGTGCCCAGGGCCTGTATATCCAATGCTACTAGTAGGCCTGCAGCACTAATTGTGCCACCAACCTGGGTAGTCCTTTAAACATGGCTCAGACCTGCCATTGCAGTGTCTGCAAGTGCAGTTTTAAACTGCCAGTTCGACCTGGCAAGTGCACCCACTTGCCAGGCCCAAACCTTCCCTTTTATTCCATGTGAGGCACCCCTAAGGTAGGCCCAAGGTAGCCCCATGGCAGGTGCAGTGTCTTTAAAAAGTAGGACACGTACTGGTCACTAGCGTAATGAAACTTGAGAGGGCCCCCCTGCAAACTATATGGAGGGGCCCCTCCTCCGGACTCAGTCAGGAGCTCTCAGGCCAGGGTACTGTGGTGAGAGGGCCCCCTTGCACCACGGGAGATGCAGGGGCCTATGTTACGCCAATGGTACTGGTGTGTTTTACATGTCCTAATGGTGAAATACTGATAATTTCATTTTTCACTATTGCAAGGCCTATCTCTCCCATAGGGTAACTTGGGGATTGCCTTGAAATATCTTTTAAGTTTAATTCCCCATTGGGAGCAGATAGAGATTTGGAGTTGGGGGTCTCTGAACTCACAATTTAATAATACCCTAATCTATTGGTGAAGTTGTTTTTTGAATTGTAAGTTTGAAAATTCCACTTTTAGAAATTGAACATTTTTTTGCTCAACCATTCTGTGCCCCTGCCTGTCTGTAGAATACACATCTGGGTTGGCTGACAGATGGGCTCTTGTGCATTCACTCAGTCACACAAAGGGAGCTGAGGTGTGCCTTACATATTTTGATGACCTATCACTAGGCTGATGGGCCTTCCTGAGGTAGAGTGGTGGGAGGAGTTGTCACTGACACCTGAATAGGGCTATGCCTGTCCTCACACAAAGCTGTCTCTACCCTCCCCCCCCAAAGTGTTTCTGGAGCCAGGTCAGGGAAAGGCAGGGTCTTGTGCACTACAAAGACTTTACTTTGAAGTTTGCCTACTTTAAAGGCAGAAAGGGATATAAGTATTGGACCTCTTGCACCCCAAAATCAAAACACTTCAGGACTGAGGAGATTCTGCCAGGAAGAAGATCTGGATGCTGTAGGAGGGACTGTCTCTCTGCCTGTTGCTTTGTTGTGCTGGCCCGCTGCTTGCTGCTTATGTCCTGGGAGTGAAAACACTGGACTTTGCTTTCTACATCCTGCTTCCAAGGTTCCTCAAGGGCTTGTGCACGCTTGCCTCCATCAAGAAGCCTCAGGGCTATCAAAGATTTAGCCTACCAGTGCCTGGACACTTCTGCTGAGAGCCTTGACTTGCCAAGTGGTACCAAAACCAGTTCCTGGGCTCTTGGAAGTGTAACCTGCTGAGAAAACCACGCATCGACCCTCAGAGCCCGTTTTCTCGATGCAGCACATGCTTTGCGGCTGAAAAATCACCGCTGCATGAGTCCCTAGCAGTGTGTCACCGCCGTACATGGCACCCGCACTGACTCAGATGCAGCAGCTGCATCGCGGCTGAAGTATCGATGCAGTGCCTGCTTTGTGGCTGTTAAATCTCTGCAGCACCTGCATCGCCTTGTCGTGCCTTGATTTTTGATGCATTGTCCCTCGACGCTGACTCTCCATTGATGCCAGGCCGCAGTAAGGAACCGAGGCTGCGTGTCCGGAACTCAAAGCATCACCTCCCCTTCCAGTAAGGAGCCAACTCATCACCTCCCCTGCCAATAAGGAACCAACACATTACCCCCCCCCCCGTGGAGTAAGGAACTGAGGCATCGCTTTGGTATTCCGGTGCCACACCTCCCCTGTGCCTTTGCATTGTCTTTGATTTTTGACGCATCTAAGGGACTTTGCTCTAAACAAACGCATCCATTGTTGTCTATGGACTAATCTTGTGTAATCTTTTAAAAGTGATATTTTCACTTGTGTATGTTGGATTTTTGTCATTTTGTTTTTGTTTTATTCAGACAAATATTGGCTATTGTTCTAAACTGGTGTGGACTCCTTTTGTAGTGTTTTCACTGTGTTACTGTGTATGTATGTACAAATGCTTTACATGTTGCCGCTGAGATCAGCTTGACTGCTCGTACCAAGGGGGTGAGCAGGGGTTATCTTAGCTGTGTGACTCTCTTACCTTGACTAGAGTGATGGTCCCTACTTGGACAGGATGCAACTAGAGACCCCATTTCTAACACTAGGTATCTACTCGAGGTGGTCATCTGCCTCAAGGCCCTTGCCTACATCCCCATCCACTATCACCCCTTTTCTCTCATCTGCCACTCTTCTAAATTCTGTTGAAGAATTTTCCTCTGGCCATATTCTCTTCAATCCAGAAACTCAGTCCACCAGGTTTTCTAAATGACTGCTGCTTCTCACTGATTGTGAACAACAATGTCACTCTTTCTCTCACCGTTTCTGCTTTAATCAATGTACGTTTTTCTCAAGGATTCTGACTGGAACCACTCAAAATGTTTTGGGTGAGGCCCAAATTGAAAAACCATTCCGTATTTCAAAGTCTCTGCTAACTACCCACCCACAATCTGTCGCCAGTGTTACTTACTACGTAGATGCTTTATTTGGGAGACTTTCATTGATCTTTCTTGTTTGTTTCTACATTTACCCCCAGCACAATGAACTATGCATCCTGGGAAAGGCCTTTCCTCAATTGTAGCAAATAAAGCAAGCATTGGTAAATAGATTAGGTTGCGCCTATGTGATTAATAATAAGCTGTTTTTTTGTTATACGTTGTAGCTTGCTGAGTAGTTCTACAATATAAGTTACAGAAAGTCTGTTAAAGTGTTATGACTTGTTTATGTACAAAAAGGCAATATATTGTGCTGTTACTAGTGGTATAGTGCGGGTAAGTAATAGCAAAATTATAAAAAATGAAATGAAAGAGGGAAATAATAGAATTAATTGATGTAATAGCAATATTATGTCCTTAGAGGAGTTCTGACAACCTCTGGGCCCAACACCCATTCAAATCATGACCCTATTACCTGTAAGGTAACTACACTTGTGCCTGCTTATTTAGTAGTTAAATATGGCAATATTTGGTGTTTAGAGGAGTTCTGACAATTTTTGGCCCCAGTGCCACTGCACCAGCAGCACCATTGAAATCATGTCCCTAGTGCCTGCTAGATAACTGTACTTGTGACTGCCTGTTTAGTAGTAAAGTTTTGCAAAATTCTGCGATTAGTGGGGTCCCTAGAGCTTTTGACCCCGGTGCCACTGAACCTGCTGCACCATTCACATCAAGCCCCTTTTAACTGCAAGATAACTGCAATTGTGTCTGCCTGTGTAGTTGTAAAATATAGCAATATTATGTGTTTCGAGGAGGTCATTACAAATGTTGGGCCCAGTGCCACTGCAGCTGCTGCACCGTTCAAATCATGACCCTGTTGTCTTCAGGGTAACTGCACTTGTGACAGCCTGTTTAGTAATAAAATATAGCAATATTAGGTGTTTCGTGGGTTGTCGAGAGCTTTTGGTCCTGGTGCTACTGCACCTGCTGCCTCATTCAAATCATGACCCTATTGCATGCCAAATAAATGCACTTGTGACTGTCTTGTTTAGTAGTAAAATGTAACAGTAATCCGGATTTACTGGGGTCCCTAGAGTTTTTGGCCCCACAGGTAACTGCAATTGTGACTGCCTGTTTAGTAGTCATATATAGCAATATTATGTGTTTAGAGGAATTTTGACAATGTTTGGGCCCAGTGCTACTGCACATGCAGCACCATTCAAATAATGATCCTGTTGTCTGCAAGGGAACTGCACTTGTGGTAGCCTGTTTAGTAATAAAATATAGCAATATTAAGTGTTTAGTGTGCCTGGAGCGTTTGGTCCCGGGGCTACTTTACTATTGAAATCATGACCGTAGTGCTTGCTAGATACTGCACTTATTACTGCCTGTTTAGTTGTTAAATAAGGCAATATTAGGTATTTAGAGGAATTCTGGCAACTTTTGGTCCTGGTGCCACTGCACCTGCTGCACTTTTGATGAGATTATGACCCTGTTGCCTGCTAGATAACTGCACTTGTGACTTCCTATTAGTAGTAAAATATAGCAATATTTGGTGTTTAGTGGAGTTTTGACAAATTTTGACCCCGGTGCCACTGCACCTGCTGCACCATTTAAATCAAGCCCCTTTCAACTGCACGGTAACTGCAATTGATTCTGCCTGTTTAGTAGTAAAATGTAGCAATATTAGGTATTTAGAGGAATTCTGACAACTTTTGGTCCCGGTGCCACTGCACCTGCTGCACTATTGAAATCATCACCCTGTTGCCTGCAAGATAACAGCGCTGGTGACTGCCTGTTTAGTAGTAAAATATAGCAATATTTGGTGTTTAGTGGAGTTATTGCAACTTTTGGCGCCAGTGCCACTGCACCTGCAGCACCATTTAAATGAAGCCTCTTTCAACTGCAAGTCAACTGCAATTGTGACTGCCTGTATAGTAGTAAAATATGGCAATATTGGGCGTTTAGAGGAGTTCTGACAATGTGTGGGCCCGGTGCCACTGCACCTGCTGCACCATTCAAATCATGACCCTGTTGTCCTCACGGGAACTGCACTTATTACTGCCTGTTTAGTAGTAAAATATTTCAATTTTAAGTGTTTAGTGGGGTGCCTAGAGCTTTTGGTCCCGGTGTCACTGCACCTCCTGCACCTTTGAAATCATGACCCTAGTGCCTGAAAGATAACTGCACTTGTGACTGCCTGTTTATTAGCAAAATATGGCAATGTTTGGTGTTTAGTGGAGTTATGACAACTTTTGGCCCCAGTGTCACTGCACCTGCTGCACCATTCAAATCAAGTCCCTTTTAACTGCAAGGTAACTGTGATTGTGACTTACTGTTTAGTAGTCAAATATAGCAATATTATGTGTTTAGAGGAGTTCTGACAACTTTTAGGCCCGGTGCTACTGCACCTGCTGCACCATTCAAATCATGTCCCTGTTGTCTACCAGGTAACTGCACTTGTGGCTGCCTGTTTAGTAGTAAAATATAGCATAGCTCTTGTATATTAACTTTATTTTTAATGTGCAATGTTTATTACAACATTTAGAATTTGATCATAATGACCAAATAGATTAAGTTGAAAAAATCAATCCGATAATGCCTACAAAGTGCAAAGTAAGGTACTGATACATAAATAGGGAAATGCCACAAACGTTCTAAGGCTAAATCATCTGCTTTACACAACTAAGTAATAAAAAGCAAGCATTCCAGCATACTGTTAGAAACTGTCTGCCTTTTCCATGGAAAGAGATCTTATCTTGACAGTGAATGGGGCTTAAACAATGTGAACAGCTTTAGTTGAAGTATAGTAAATGCGTGCAGCCAGGGTAAGTTAACAAAAAAAAAAGGTCCACACAAAAGTGAATGAACACCATAATTCGGCATTGGACACTGATAAGAGCCCCCTTTTAAGATATATTAAATACAAGAGATTTCACAAGCACAGCGCAAGCACTGTGCAGGCAAAACCTAAACAGATATCAAGAGATATACAAATTTGGATGCATTGCAACATGGTGGGCCTTAACGTCAAAGGAAGATGACAGTTCAAAATGTTAATCCTCACCCACACATCGCTCAACAGTGCTGCTCCCAAATACATTGCAGATCTCATCTCACCCCAGTGAAGCGGAAGACATTGCAAGCTGTTTTGAAAGTTACTTACAAGGCCCTCCAAATTTCAGGTCAATATCTAGAGGGGTCAGAAGGTTTTCAGTAGGAAAAGCTGGTCTCTGGAGACCCATATCTCAATGTTTTTATTACAATGTCAATTTCTTAATATTTAGAGTATATCTGAAGACCAGTTTTTTTTCTCAACAGCTTTGAGTTAACTCAATCTGTTTTCTACCCTTCCACTCATTTGCCTGTACAGTGCTTGCGCTGTGCTTGTGAAATCTCTTGTATTTAATATATCTTAAAAGGGTGCTCTTATCAGCGTCCAATGCCGAATTATGGTGTACATTCACTTTTGTGTGGAACTTTTTTTTGTTGTTAACTTTCCCTGGCTGCATGCATTTACGCATTTACGATACTTCTACTAAAGCTGTTCACCCTGTTTAAGCCCCATTCACTGTCAAGATAAGATCTCTTTCCTCAGAAAAGGCAGACAGCTTCTAACAGTATGCTGGAATGCTTGGCGCAAGGGTGACACAACTTATTGATAAACCTGGCCCTGAATTGCTATAGTGAAACTTACCTCTTCCTCCCACAGTTGGTGGTGATCTAAAAGCAAGGAATGTGCTAGGAAAGGAGAAGTAGGATTTTACTGCTCTTGATGGGGTTTTCAATACACCATATGCTGCTTAGGAGGGTGACTCCTCTTTTAAGAAGGGGGCTGAGAAACAGTGTGCTGTTCATGTTGCACTTTCTTTCTGTACATGTTTGGTTTGAGAAGGAACTGCAGTCAAGTTGTACATTTATCACCCTTTCTTTTACTGCCAAATCCTTCGGTATGTGCTCTGATTCTTAAGTTGAGCATTCCATGGCAATCAATTTATAAATGGTAAGCATGTCAGTGGCAATTGAAAGCAGAAAGATGAAACTCAAGGCCAACCTTCAGTTAGAAAACTCAGAGTTAGACATAAGGTGACAGTGTAAGGGGGCCACAAAGGTGAGCTCTAATGTGGGCATAAACGTCAGCACAGTATTTTTGAATGAGACTCCCCCTTGGGTGATTTACGAAGAGACTATTTTTAATGCACGAGCTGGTCTTTTCAGCTCAGGACCCAGCCCTACCAGGAAGAGGGGCGCTCAATGACCAATTAAGGACTCCAACACGGACATTGCATTGGAAATTTGACTGTATATTGAAAATATGATATGAACTGATGATCTTTGTGAAACGAAAGTCCCCCGCCCCCAAAAAAATGAACATTTCACGTCATTAATACTGGAGAATATGAGTTTTCCATTATTATTGTGTAGTTTTACACGTACAGTAAAGCTACTATGCTCTCAGCTGGGACCTTTGTCCTGGGTCGCTTTGATAAGGTATTATGTGAATGTAGGGATAGCAACATTACGCATTAGTTTAAATCCAATTTCACATCGCTTTCAGTGAGGGCTGAGACATAATTCCACCAAACTATATATTCTCCCATGACATCATATAAGACGTCCAACCAACACTTCCAAATGTGTAATCACATTTTAGGAATAGGACGGAAATATCATGTTATTCATATTCTATATAAAATCTAAACAGGTAAGCAACTGACTTCCTGCTCCCAATCTTGAAAGAACAGAGTTTAAATAAACTGGTGGTACGTAAATAAATGAAACCCCATCTCTCCGTCGAAGCAGGAGGCTTTTTTATTTACATTTTTCAATATCAATTTTGCTAATTGTTATTTCAGTTATTTCTGTCTGTAACCTCCATTGGAAAGGGCTCCCACTGGATCAAGGCTGGGATAGGCTGCCTGCAATATGAGGAAAAATTGTTACGGCCAACCCTTCACAGGCAGCCAATGCCCTGCTACCAGCCAACCCCCACTGCGCATGGCCAAAGGCATGCGGCCCCCCTCCCTGAGTCTGTAGGGGCCCTGTGGAGCACATCTCCAGGGGCCAATTTTCTTTTTATTAACACTGGCCCCTCCCTGAGCCCAAATGGCCCCTGGGGACCCCCATTCCCCAGGGCCAAAGACTCACTATAAGGGAGGGTCCCCAAGAAGCCTTCCAGGTGCACTGGGGGACCCTGTCCCCTGGGGCCTTATTTGTTATAATTGTGTACCAGTTTTCATGTCCGGGTCCCTTTGGGCTCAGGGAGGGAGGCTGCGTGCCCCCTCCCCTATTATGACATAATTCAGCTCCAGGAAATGGGGTCCCTGGGTCCTCCAATGGACCGAGGAGGGGGCCACGCCCTTCCCCTTTTTTGTTAAACTTGGCCGTATCTGTGGCTTAGGGAGGGGGGGCATATGCCTCCTACACAAAGTAATATAAAAACACTGACAGGGGATACATTTAAAAAAGAAAAAAAAATTGTGATCCTGCAGGAGTCCCGAGAGACTTGCAGAATTGCATCTTTTTAAAAAATATATATTTTTGCCCCGGGGGAGTGGGGGTTTCCACTTGGACCTCCCTAGGGTGGCAGGGTATTCCTACTCCTACCCTCTTATACTCCCTCCCTTCAATTCTTACCTGAGCAGAAGCGTATTGTCTGCTGCCTCCCCCAAGACATGCTGTTGATTTAGGTAACTGCTGGGGGTCCTAGGCGGTCCAAACAGGGAAGATGACACAGGTAAAATGCAGGTAAAAATACAGGTAAAATCCTTATTCAAAATGGAGCAGGCAAACCAGCAAAGAAGGGTTCTTATTATGCAATATAAAACAGAGTGTGTGGAAAATCCAAGACAAAGACCAGCATAAATCAACACAGTGTAAAAGAGGGGGGCATTTACTAAAGTACACATAATGCACATTCTAGACACAGGGGGAGGTAAGCTTTGGTAGAATAATTTTGTGGATGCCTTTTTTCCGTGAGACATAGATTGTAGAAAGATGTTCATGCCACATATCCTTGGCCTAGCACTGTTAAATAATTTATTCTCTCCACTCTATTGTCCCTTTCATGCTAGGTATGACTAGCGGGTTGGGGTGGGAAAATATGCAAATTTTGGTATCCTCCCAGTGAATAGTTTAGCATTGCTTACAACATATCTACCCACCACAAGTGATATTATTGATATTGATATTTGTTTATTTAAGAGTTTTATATAGTGCGAACAAGACTCATATAGGTGACAGAGCACTATACAGGAATCACAAATTAAGGTATGATACAACATGGTAGGCATTATACAAAAAAACATGAGGACAATAAATTAAGTAACCACATGGTAAGAAGGGCAATAAGAACACATAATTAAACAAAACTGTCTGGGACAGAGTTTGAAAGGTGTTAGAGCGGTGTGTAGCTGGCTGAGGTACGCATTGAAGCATTCAGGGTCTCGAGGGTGTGAGCGTAGACAGGAAAGAGTCATTCCGGAGAAGAGGGGATATGAATGTCCTCTGTCTGCGAGGGATTTGTTGGATAGTAGAATTCTTACTTCTTTCCTGTAGGTGGATGTCGATGGGTTGCATCTGATAGAGGAAGTCAGAGAGTTCCATATTTTTGCAGTAATACAATACCAGAGAAAGAATGGTTGTAATGTTTGTCTTGTTGAATTTTTGTGGCTTAAGTAGTAAGGAGCTTGTACTTCTGGACAATCTGTTTCCACCCAATAGGGTCAGTTTTTAGGACAGGTAAGAAGGTGTATTGTGATGCAGTGCTTTATGCATCAAACATGCAATTTTGAGATGGACTCTCGCCTCATAAGGAAGCCAATTCAGAGATTGGAGGTCCGGGGTGATATGATCACTTTTGTTTTTATCGGTGATCAGGCTAGCTTCCGCATTCAAAGAAGCCTTCAATGGCGCAAGTGTGGTTTTCAGGAGACCAACAAGGGTGGCGCTACCATAGTCTAGTTTCGATACCACAAGGGCTTGCACTGCTGTTTTGAGGTCTGTCGAGGGGAGGAAATATTTTAGTTTCCTTAATGCATTCAGTTTGAGGTTGGCTCCTCTGGTGGTGACACTGATGTGTTTTTGCATGGAGAGGCCTTGTCCATGCTGATACTTAGGGATTTGGCAGAGTCAATGATGTGAGGGGACAGTTCAAGGCGGTAAGATGTGGGAGCCACTCTTTGACACCAGGGGCGATGTCAGTCAGTGAGATCAGTAGAAATTCAATTTTGAGGGCATTGAGTTTGAAGTGGTTACAAGTCAACCAGACAGCGTTTTTGAGAGTGGTATTGAGGATATTGATGTCATCGGGAGAGGCGATTTTCATATGGAGTTGAGTGTCATCCGAACACATATGGTAGGAGATGAGGGCAGGTTTTAGGATTTCGGTTAGGGGTTCCATGTACAGGTTAAACAATGTCTGGGAGAGAGTAGGACCTTGTGGTACGCCGTTCAATACTGGCGACTCATTGGAGAGAATATGGTTGACTAGGATGTGTTGCTATCTATTGTGAAGGAAGGAGGAGAACCATTTAAGCTTGGTACCCATCCTAGGTTTAAAAGGGTGTCACGATTGACCATGTCGAACGCCGCTGAAAGGTCAAGTAGGATTATAAGGTAGGATTCTTCTGCTCGAATACGCATAGGGCATTGTCAACAATGTGGACCATGGCAGTTTCTGTGCTGTGGCCAGGTCAGAAGCCCGATTGACATTGGTTGAGGAGTTGAAATTGCTCAATGTGATTGCGAAGCTGTAGGTGCACACATTTTTCTAGGAGTTTGGCTAGAGTTGGAATGTTGGAGATGGGGTGGTAATTGTTGGGGCCAGACTGGTCGGAGTTGAGCTTTTTTAGTATAGGTGTAACCTGGCCACTTTTGAGGCAGTAGGGTATGAGTCCTTGGGTGAGTGAGGCGTTGATTGTTTTTGTCCATATAGGGAGTAGGAGGTGAATGGACTCATTGAGGAGTTTGAAGGGAAGGGGGTTGTTGAAGTGATTTGAGTACTTCAGAGAGGTCAATAGTTTTAAGATGTAATTTTCCTCAAAGGCTATAAAGCTGGACCAGGCAGCATTGTTTTTAGGTGGGAGAAGAGGGTTTCTTGGGGAGTCTTCCTGGTAGAGTGGATGTAGGGGGGCTTCACAAGGTAGAAGTTCCAAAGAGTTCTGATATTGGTGGTGATTATTGTGGTTTTCTTGGCAAAGAAGGAGGCAAAGGTATCACAGTTGGGTGGTGATTTGTTGTCTGAGGAAAGGGAGTTGCTCTTGTGGTTCGTCAGTGTTTTTTACAATTTTGAATCGTTTTTTTTGGACGATTGGTTGCAGTGTCAAGCTGTTGTTGGAAGAATGATGTTCTGGTGATCCTGATGTGCTTGTTGTAGGCGATCTGTCTTTGACATAGAAGTTTGAGGTTGGACAGGGAAGGGGAATGTCTCCATGCTCTTTCAGCAACTCTAAGGAATCATTGTTCCTCGTTCAGGATACAGTTGAACCAGGGATTGGATCTTTTTGACGGGATTCTCTTTAGCTTTTTGGGGGCAAGGGTGTCCATGATTTTTGTCATTGAATTGATGTAGTGCTCAGTGAGGTCATGAGTGTCATGCATGGGGGTGGGGGGGAGCAGGATGTCATTGCTAAAAGCTAACATAGTGAGGGGAGCAATACGTAACTGAACGAAGTACA